>OZ035828.1:3094039-3250204 GCA_964034765.1 Knipowitschia caucasica
GCTTTGTGGAAGTTTGATGGTATTTTCAGATGTCCACATTTGATTCAGAGATTCTATTTTTTTACACAAAGTAGATGCAAAGTGATACTTTCATATTGTCAACCAATTAAATGTGAAAACAGACCAGATATTTTTTTTTCTCAAGTTTAATTTTTAGAGAAAAGAGGACTGTCCTCATCACGTCCGTTATACATTTTTCAGGGGTCATTTAATTAATTAATTATTTTTTCACGATTCCTTTTTATATGAAGTGATTTCCTTCTGTTGTGTTAACCATGTAAATCTGTGGGATTTCATCTTCTGCTTTTTCAGACTGAGGACATTTTATTTTCTATGTAACTGGCGTCACAGTAGAATGGTCCAATCAGAGGCTGATTTGGTCGTTTAAAATTTTGCTAAAAATTTGTATGTCAATCTTTCCTTTTGATTTTTCCCACAATATCTCTTCAATGTGTCTGTGTTTGAAATCTTTTTTCCAATCTATGAAAGTAATTTTAGTTTTTAAGTTATAACCTTTTAAAGTCCAGATACTTCAATTGTCACTTTACTGTGAACACACTCTTATATATACAGTGCCTTGCGAAAGTATTCGCCCCCCTTGAACCTTTCAACATTTCAGGCTTCAAACATGGACAAACTGGGCGGCACGGTGGCTGAGTGGTTAGCACTCTCGCCTCTCAGCAAGAAGGTCCTGGGTTCGAATCCCGGTCGGACCAGGGCCTTTCTGAGTGGAGTTTGCATGTTCTCCCCTTGTCTGCATAGGTTTCCTCCGGGTACTCCGGTTTCCCCTACCACTAAAAATATGTCCAATAGTTCTGGCATGCGCCTCCTGTACTGACCCCGCTCCCATCTCTGTGTGGAGTGAGAGACAAATGCCCAAAATTAACAATTGTAAACCGCTTTGAGACTCAGATCTGCAGTGAAAAGGCGGTATATAAATAAATACTTACTTACTAACTTACTTACATAAAGATATAAACATTAGATTTTTTGTCAAGAATCAACAACAAGTGGGACACAATTGTGAAGTAAAAACTGAAAAGTGGGGCGTGCAATATTATTCGGCCCCTTGCGCTAATACTTTGTAGCGCCACCTTTTGCTGCAATTACAGCTGCAAGTCGCTTGGGGTATGTCTCTATCAGTTTTGCACATCGAGAGACTGGAATTCTTGCCCATTCTTCCTTGCAAAACAGCTGGAGCTCAGTGAGGTTGGATGGAGAGCGTTTGTGAACAGCAGTCTTCAGCTCTTTCCACAGATTCTGGATTGGATTCAGGTCTGGACTTTGACTTGGCCATTCTAACACCTGGATATGTCTATTTGTGAACCATTCCATTGTAGATTTGGCTTTATGTTTTGGATCATTGTCCTGTTGGAAGATAAATCTCCGTCCCAGTCTCAGGTCTTTTGCAGACTCCAACAGGTTTTCTTCCAGAATGGTCCTGTATTTGGCTCCATCCATCTTCCCATCAATTTTAGCCATCTTCCCTGTCCCTGCTGAAGAAAAGCAGGCCCAAAGCATGATGCTGCCACCACCATGTTTGACAGTGGGGATGGTGTGTTCAGGGTGATGAGCTGTGTTGCTTTGACGCCAAACATATCGTTTTGCATTGTGGCCAAAAAGTTTGATTTTGGTTTCATCTGACCAGAGCACCTTCTTCCACATGTTTGGTGTGTCTCCCAGGTGGCTTGTGGCAAACTTTAAACGAGACTTTTTATGGATATCTTTGAGAAATGGCTTTCTTCTTGCCACTCTTCCATAAAGGCCAGATTTGTGCAGTGCACGACTGATTGTTGTCCTATGGACAGACTCTCCCACCTCAGCTGTAGTTATCTGCAGTTCATCCAGAGTGATCATGGGCCTCTTGGCTGCATCTCTGATCAGTCTTCTCCTTGTTTGAGATGAAAGTTTGGAGGGACGGTCGGGTCTTGGTAGATTTGCAGTGGTCTGATACTCCTTCCATTTCAATATAATTGCTTGCACAGTGCTCCTTGAGATGTTTAAAGCTTGGGAAATCTTTTTGTATCCAAATCCGGCTTTAAACTTCTCCACAACAGTATCTCGGACCTGCCTGGTGTGTTCCTTTGTCTTCATGGTTCTCTCTGCGCTTTAAACAGAACCCTGAGACTATCAAAGAGCAGGTGCATTTATACGGAGACTTGATTACACACAGGAGCATTCTATTTATCATCATCAGTCATTTAGGACAACATTGGATCATTCAAAGATCCTCACTGAACTTCTGGACTGAGTTTGCTGCACTGAAAGTAAAGGGGCCCAATAATATTGCACGCCCCACTTTTCAGTTTTTTATTTGTTAAAAAAATTTAAATTATCCAATACATTTCGTTCCACTTCATGATTGTGTCCCACTTGTTGTTGATTCATGACAAAAAATTACAATTTTAAATCTTTATGTTTGAAGCCTGAAATGTGGCGAAATGTTGAAAGGTTCAAGGGGGCCGGATACTTTCGCAAGGCACTGTATATAGACAGTACAAACCAAAAGTTTGGACACACTTTCTCATTCAATAATGAGTGTCCTTTCTTTTCATGACTATTGCCTGTAGATCCACACCAGGCTGTGTGAGGGCTGTTTGACCAGATGACCTGGCCTCCACAGTCACTGGACCTGAACCCAGTCCAGATGGTTTTGGGGTGAGCTGGACCACAGACTGAAGGGGCCAACAAGTGCTAAGCATCATGGGAACTCTTTCAAGACTGTTGAAGATCATTTCAGGCCCTCTGCTTCACTCTTGGCATTCAAGAGAATGCCAACAGTTGACACTTGTCTTTACTGTCTCATTATTATTATTATTACTAATATACTATTAATATTAATAATATTATCCTTATTTAGTGTAACTACAGCACAGTCACGCGTGCGTGTGTGTATGAGTGTGAGTGCTTGAGGGTTTGTGTGTATTTTTTATGGTTGCTTTTTATTTTTATTTTATTTTCTTTTAAATTTATTTTCTTGTATTTTTGTATTTTTGTTTTATTTGTATCTGTTTTGCTGTATCTGTCACCTAGTGAAAATCTTGAGGACCCCCTCGTAAACGAGATGATTCATCTCAAGGGGCTCAAGAGTGAGGCAGTAATCAGAGCAAAAGGTGCTACTTTAAAGAACCCAGACTATAACACATATTTTCAGTTGTTTCATACTTTTTTTTTTTTAGGTACGTACATAATTCTACATGAGTTCATTCATAGCTTTAAGGCCTTCAGTGTGAATCTACAATTTTGATAGTCATGAAGATAAAAAACTCTTGACATGGGGTGTGTCCAAACTTTTGGTCTGTACTGTATATCTATATATAGTATCATATCGACAGACATACAGTAAAAAAGTAAGATTCAAGATTCAAGATTTTTATTTGTCAAACCAAGTGAATGGTTTGAAATTATATTTCTCTCATCCTTGATTGTGGAGCGGGGGGTGGGGGGGAAGAGGGGTGGGAGGGAGGGCAGGGAGTTCAGCTTCCTGATGGCTTTGTGAATGAAACTGTTTTTAAGTCGACTGGAACTGTTCTGTAAATTCTGCAGTCTCCTCCCTGAAGGCCCCTGAAGGCCCCTGAAGAGCCTGTGTGATGGGTGCGTAGGGTCCCTGGTGATTCTGACGGCTTTGCGGGTGAGACGGGTGGAGTACATGTCCTTAATGGTGGGGAGAGGGGCTCCACAGATCTTCTCTGCTGCTCTCCTTCGGCAGGAGGCAGTGATGGAGCTGCTCAGGATGCTCTCTACAGTCCCTCTGTAGAAGTTGCCCACAACGGAGGCCGGGACTCCTGTAGCGCCTCTTGTGACGCCTCCACTGTGCTGCAGATGCGTGGGGCCCTCGGTGACCTGTCAGTGCTTCAGAAGATGATATCTCTGGATTTGTTGGTCTTAACCCTCTAGGCGCCACGGTCGACTTAAGTCGACAAGCTGCGGTACTGTTAAAAACGGCCGAGTGTGTCCAACTGAGTGTCAAAATTTCATACTCCCTGCCACTAGTTGGCAGACATGTCAGACTACCTCCCTGGCCCCAAAAAACGTCATGCTCCTATACAAAATATTCGAGCAAGACCGCGTTGAACCAGTGCAGAAATCATAGCGAAGCGAATGAAGCTGCGGGGCAGCCTGTGAGTGTTGTACCGCACCAAACACTAACTTTAGACACTTTGCACAGGGTCTGCAGTGGGAACAGTGTTTCTTAGAGTAAGGCAAAGTCATCGGGAGGTTTGGAGACAGGTTAGATTTGTGGAGAACAACCCTGGAACTCGGGGCGCCGCGCCGCGCCGCGACCTCCCGCCTCCGCTCAAGTTTCCGCCAAAGTCTCCGCTAAAAGTGCTTCCCACATATGTATTTTCATGCCTCACGTAATCACCGGGACAGTAATGTGTTGGAGAAGCTTTGTCTTGTGTGTGTTAGACGAGAGAGAGCAGGGGAGATGAGAGAGAGAGTGGGGGAGATGAGAGAGAGAGTGGGGGAGACATCTGCAGCAGGAGAGCCACGGTGACGCGCTTCTCCTGGAGGCGCGCGTCTGGGCAGACTGCTCACAGCAGCATCATGATTTGTATTTTTTACTATTTTCATGAACATTTACAATGTTACAGTGTGTGCTCTGTGTGTGTTCATGTTCTAGTGATAAATATATGTCTGTCAGTTAGAAAAATACAAATATTGTATGAAAATTCTAAAATCCACTATTTCTAACGCCAAATGACGTCATAATATGCAAATTAGATGGGGGGATTTATTCTCTACATAAACTTTGGACCATCCTTTATATTTTTCTAATTTACAGAAAGCCTTTATCTCTTATCACTTTTAAGTTATAGCCTTTTGAAATTAAGATGTCAAAATCGAGCGTTTTGGAAAAAAACCTCTGGCGCTTAAAGGGTTAAATACTGCTCAAAAAGCCTTTAGCTCAGATGCTAACTGTGTGTTTACTTTTAAAAACACATCCTCTATTCATTGCTAGCAAAGAGCTTTGGCAGTAAAAAATCCGCTGAACTCCACAAAAACATGGCAAAGATGTACAACAACATCTTGCAAAACAATGTGGATCACAAAAACTGCAAATGCAGTTTGCAGAAAAGGGTAGAAAAGGGTAGAAACGTCACCTTGTCAAGAGTAAACTTTTGTCTGACCGTGATATGTTCATTAACAAGTGAGAAGTGAAAGTAAAGTGTTACATGGTTCTGTAGAAAAGTGTGTCATTAAATTGCCTTTAAAACAGTCAAAACGACTGCTAATGACTCCTTGCCCTATCGATAATAATGCATCAATTTTTTTTATATAGCGCCCCCTGTGCCTCAGTAGAAGTCTCAGGATTCTGGGACTCTGCAGAAAGTGATAGTAGTATATTTCTTATGGTCCATGTTGGTTTGGCTGGTTGTCCCTGAACCGGGAAGATAAAAAATCTTGTCTCTGCAGTAAATCATTTGGACGCAGCCTTTATGCTTTACTGCTTCCACCCGTGAAACATAAATTACGGAAATGAAGTTATTGAGCAGAAGCACGGACTGAACTCTCCTAAATCCATCAGAGCTGTTCACATGGACTCTGTGATTAGAGCTACACTCCAATCAGCTCAAAGTGAGGCCTCAGAGCGTCCCTGTGAGGCCCCAGAGGGTCTGTGTGAGGGTCCCTGTGAGGGTCCCTGTGAGGCCCCAGAGAGTCCAGAGGGTCCCTGTGAGGCCCCAGAGGGTCTGTGTGAGGGTCCCGTGAGGCCCAAGAGGGTCTGTGTGAGGGTCCCGTGAGGCCCCAGAGAGTCCAGAGGGTCCCTGTCAGGCCCCAGTGGGTCCCTGTGAGGGTCCCTGTGAGGCCCAAGAGAGTCCAGAGGGTCCCTGTGAGGGTCCCTGTGAGGCCCCAGAGAGTCCAGAGGGCCCTCAACATGTCCACACTGTTGCGACGTGTTGTGCTGTGTTGTGTAGTGGTTGTGTAGTATGTGGTTGTGTTGAGTTGTGTAGTGTAGTGTTGTGGTCGCTCTTGTCCATCACATGCTTCACCAAC
The DNA here is from genome assembly GCA_964034765.1 of Knipowitschia caucasica. Classification (NCBI taxonomy): domain Eukaryota; kingdom Metazoa; phylum Chordata; class Actinopteri; order Gobiiformes; family Gobiidae; genus Knipowitschia; species Knipowitschia caucasica. Next base: position 3,100,037 of record OZ035828.1, read on the forward strand.
ACGTCCACACTGACTTAATCCCATTTAATCCCATGTGGATCCGGCCATAAACCTTCGCCGCCGTCTCATTGTTGATGCTGCGGTTGCCGAGGAGACGCTCATGCTCAGTCACATGTCTCTCTCTGTTTGGGACAAATATGAAATAGAATAATTTGTGTGAAATTGGATTAATGTGTGAAGGAAGAACGAATGTGAGAATTCTGATCAAACATAAGAACAAGGTGATGGTTCTGACGGAGCCACAGCCTGAGTTTGGACCTGCAGAAAAAAGATTTACCAAACTACAGAGAGGACCAGCCTCCCTCCCTACTGCAGCCACAGCTGCCCTGGGGCACACTAACAGAAGCAAGGCAACCAGTTGGCCATCGGCACAAACCAGTGTTTTCTAAAAAGATCAAGAGGTGACTCCGTTAATCCAACATAATATTTAACAAAGAAACGAAGTCCGTTTCCAGCCTCATTATCCCACATTTGTGTGGCATCTAACCATTTCCCTAACCCTGTGGCATCTAACTCTGACTCCACACCCATTTTTAATTATAATTCCCACACCACACACCAGTTTCACCTTTTGTCCAAAATAATACACAATACATATTCATGTCACACACTTCCTCCAGCTCGTCCGGGGGGACCCCAAGGCGTTCCCAGGCCAGCTGAGAGACATAGTCCCTCCAGCGTGTCCTAGGTCTTCCCCGGGGCCTCCTCCCGGTGGGACGTGCCCGGAACACCTCCCCAGGGAGGCGTCCAGGAGGCATCCGGAACAGATTCCCGAGCTACCTCAATTGGTTCCTCTCGACGAGAAGGAGCAGCGACTCTACTCCGAGCTCCTCACCCTGTCTCTGAGGGAGTGCCCAGCCACTCTGCGGAGGAAACTCATTTCGACCGCTTTTATCTGCGATCTTGTCCTTTCGGTCATTACCTAAAGCTCATGACCATAGGTGAGGGAGGGAACGAAGATTGACCGGTAAATCGTGAGCCAGAATTTCTTCGAAGCCGACCGATAGTCATGCTCCATGGACTCCTCCCAGTCCTGAGTTTTTGCCTCTGCAACAGCCCCAGCAACGGCAAGCTGGGGGACAAGTATCTGTGTCCACATGGTAGCTGTGTCCACCATGGTAGCTGTGTCCCACTTGGTGCTTTTTCCACATGATGGCTGTGTCCACATGGTAGCTGTGTCCACATGGTAGCTGTGTCCCATATGGTGCTGTGTCCAGATGGTAGCTGTGTCCAGAGGGTGCTGTGTCCACATGGTAGCTGTAGTAGTAGTAAGTACACACACGGTCTCCACATTCAAGGCCAGGCTTAAAGCACTTTACTTTAATTTAGCATATAATTAGGTAATATATAATATATGGTGTATATATTATATATATATGCTGTATTATGTTACATATTATGTTATATATTATACAATAATGTATTGTGTTATGTTGTATATTATGTTATATATTATGCTGTATGTTATGTTGTGTATTATATATGATATATATGGTATGTATGGTATATATGATGTATATAATATATAATATATAATTAGGTTTGCTTGGATCGGTTTGGACACCTGGTGTGTAATCCATGAATCTCTTTATTCAAGGCTAGGTTTAAAACAGTTCTCTTTAGTTTAGCATATGGCTAGGAAGGTAAGACTCGGAGAAGGCTAAACTCCTCAGAGTGTCAGTCAAGCTGCATAGGGCGCCCCCTGCTGGAGAAGTATGGTAACTTGAGCACTATCCTCTCCTCCTTCCTACTTTATCTGTTTAGCATTTTTAGGATTTTGACTGTAGTTTGTTCATTGCTATTCACCCGTTGTCCCATTGTCTGTTTCATGGTACGATGACGGGATCTCTGAGCCTGGCCTCCTCCATCTACACCTGCGGACTGCCCCGCCCGACCCGCCTGGGAGTGCTTCAGTCCTGCACCGGACCTGTCCACGTTCAGCGGCCACTGGTCCACGTTCTGTAGCTAGCTTAGGTCCTAGATCATTAGCCTGTCCGTCCGGAGGAGCGGATCCCTTTCTCATATGGGTCTCCCTCCCTGTGGGTTTCCCTAGTTCTCCCCAAGGTTTCTCACTTTTTCCCACTGGGTTTTTTAAGAGTTGTTCCTTGTCGATGCAGGAGGGTCTTGTTGGACAGTTAGTGTCCAACAGAAAGGATTGGTGATGATCAGGACACTTTAGCATTCTACAACATGTATGGACATTTTCTTCTGTGTGTGCTTTATATTCTTCATGTGTTTTAACTGTTGATTCTCTGACCTGTGTTGGTGATTTCAATGGTTTTGTTAAGTCTCTGAGATGACTTCTGTTGTGACCTAGGGCTATACAAGAATAAATTGTATTGTAAATTGTATTGTATTGTAAGTAGTAAGTAATCTTTATTTATATACCGCCTTTTCACTGCACATCGGAGTCTCAAAGCGGTTTATAATTGTGATTTTTGGGAGTGGGGCCAGTACAGGAGGCACATGCCAGACCTATTGTACATATTTTTAGTGGTAGGGGAAACCGGAGCACCGGAGGAAACCTACGCAGACACAGGGAGAACATGCAAACCGGGATTTGAACCCAGGACCTTCTTCCTGAGAGGCGAGAGTGCTATCCACTCAGCCACCGTGCTGTCCACCATTAGCTGTGTCCTAATGGTGCTGCGTACCACATGATGCTGTGTCCACATGGTAGCTGTGTCCCACATTGTGATAAGTTCACATGTTAGCTGTGTCCATATGGTAGCTGTGTCCTAATGGTGCTGCGTACCACATGATGCTGTGTCCACATGGTAGCTGTGTCCCACATTGTGATAAGTCCACATGTTAGCTGTGTCCATATGGTAGCTGTGTCCCATATGGTGCTGTGTCCATATGGTAGCTGTGTCCACATGGTTACTTTGTCCACATGGTAGCTGTGTCCCACATACTTTTGTGTCCACATGATAGCTGTGTCCAACATGGTAGCTGTGTCCCACATGGTGCTGTGTCCCACATGGTGCTGTGTCCCACAAGGTACTGTGTCCACATGGTAGCTGTGTCCCACATGGTGCTGTGTCCCACTTGGTGCTTTTTTCCACATGGTTGCTGTGTCCCATATGGTGCTGTGTCCACATGGTAGCTGTGTCCATATGGTAACTGTGTCCCATATGGTGCTGTGTCCATATGGTAGCTGTGTCCACATGGTTGCTTTGTCCACATGGTAGCTGTGTCCCACATACTTCTGTGTCCACATGGTAGCTGTGTCCAACATGGTAGCTGTGTCCCACATGGTGCTGTGTCCACATGGTAGCTGTGTCCCACAAGGTACTGTGTCCACATAGTAGCTGTGTCCCATATGGTGCTGTGTCCACATGGTAGCTGTGTCCACATGATAGCTGTGTCCTGCATGGTAGCCGAGTCCACATGGTAGCTGTGTCCATATGGTGCTGTGTCCACATGGTAGCTGTGTCCACATGGTGCTGTGTCCTACATCGTGCTGCATCCCACATGGTGCTGCGTCCCACATGGTAGCTAGGTCCCACATGGTGCTACGTCCCAAAAGGTAGCTGTGTCCAAATGGTAGCTGTGTCCACATGATAGCTATGTCCATATGGTAGCTGTGTCCCAAATGGCAGCTGTGTCCCACATGGTGCTGTGTCCACATGTTGCTGTGTCCACATGTGTCCAGAGCAGTCCACTTCCTGCTCTGGACAGAGCACTCGCATTCTCTTGCTGCTCCTCGCTTGCTGCTTTTTTATCTCCTTTAATCATTTTTATTTACATTTTTATTCCACAAAACACGGATTACTCCTTTTTACAAACTTCAACACAAGACTTGTGGAATTTACCTAACTTACAGCATGTCGGGAGGACGGAAAAATAGAACAAAACTTTGCGACGGCTGTTTTTCACTCAAACAGGAGCTAAAACTTCTTCAAGAGCGAATGTTTGTGCTTGAATCAGAATTGGGGCTGAACACAACAATACCAGTGAAAGGAAATGGACCAAATGGACAGAACGTAAGTTATGATGACGCTATTTCATTTCCCAAAATCAACAGAGACAATTGTTGGAACACATATGGTGCCAAGCCCAAACAAGGCAAAGCTAATGATAACAAGAGTGTCATAATGCCACAGCAAAAATCTTTAATTACAAGAAACCGCTTTTCACCACTTTTGGAAGATGAATCAGCAGCAGTCTCTCAGTCCCAGTCTCAGTCTCAGTCAAGGTCAAATGCAGCTGAGTCGCTCTTTATCGGGGATACTGCGATAAAACATGTAAATATGCGTAATCTCAAGGTTCACTCAGTACACTCTGCCAAAGTGGATGAGATAAGGCGGTTGGCTCCGAGGCTTCTGTCTGAGACCGACGGGGTAAAAAGATTGTTGATCCACGTGGGGGCAGTAGACGTCTATGACAACACAAGTGAAAAGTTGAAACGGGATTACTCTCTCTTATTGGACGACCTTGCTAAAATGGACACAACAATCGTTATCAGTGGCCCACTACCAAATGTGGACGGGAAGCAAATGAAATTCAGTCGTCTGTATCAGCTAAATACTTTCCTACTCAACGAATGTTCACGCAGAGGACTTGCCTTCATTGAGAATTTTAATCTGTTCTGGAATAGGCATGAGCTTTTTGAAGGGAAAGGGCCACATCTGAACACTTACGGAGTAAAAGTGTTGATGTATAACCTTTCTTTTGCCCTGAGACCTCAGCCTGCGCAGCGCGTGCAGCCATCGAAAGGGAGGAAGCCGACTCCAAAAGTCTTTGCACCTCCACCACCTCGAAGGATCTCAACACCACCACCACCTCGAAGGATCTCAACACCTCCACCACCTCGAAGGATCTCAACACCTCCACCACCTCGAAGGATCTCAACACCTCCACCACCTCGAAGGATCTCAACACCTTCATCACCTCGAAGGATCTCAACACCTCCACTGTCACCAGCAGCAGCTGCATCATCACCAGCAGCAGCTGCATCATCACCAGCAGCAGCTGCATCAATCAATCAATCAAATCAATCAAATTTTATTTATAAAGCGCTTTTCATACAAAAAGTGTAACACAAAGTGCTTTACAGTTTAGTTAAAAACAATCAAACATGCCCAGCCCTAAACCCTCCTCCCCACAGACCCCCCAAAACCACATTTATAATTATATATACAATACACACCCACACACACACACACACACACACACACACATACTGGTTTCCATTCTTGATGGGGACCAGGTTTCAAATTATCACTTGCGGGGACCACCCTTTCCAGAGGGTCTAGAGTCACACAAAAAAATTGAGATACTTAACATCACATTGTAAGCTTATACACATCTTAAAATGTCTCAATTGTTGAAACAATATTCTGACAGTGTATTGTGGGGACCTATAACAAAACGAGTCAATGTCACTTAGAAGGACCAGATTTGCATAACATTTGCATAACTCACACATTTTTTTATTTTACTCATGGGGACCTTTCTTAAAACAAATGACTACATTATTAAGGCCAAATAATCCACAGACTGTCTTTGTAAACGTGCCTTTATTAACAAATTTTATATATATTTTGTTGTAAGGCTTGTGAACAGCTTATTTCTTGACTGAAACACATTTTGCTTCACTTATTCAAAAGGAACAAAAACAAATCAAGTATTTTCCTTTTCTTTGACAATTTGGAAGCACTTGATTATTAAACTATTTTGGAATATCAAATGCCATTATAAAGGGCTGTATTAAACATCTCACACAAACAATTTCACCCTGAAGAGGATAACAAATTCTGTAAACATCGTACGGACAAATTTAACAACTTACTCTACTTATTCAAGATTAATCTTTCTGATTCAACAACAATTCTGTCCCTTAGCCCCGCCACCCAACTTCCCATTTATGCTCTCTGTCTTAGCAGAGCTACTGTTTCTTACGGAGTGCTACACTACGGTTATAAACATAAAATTTAATGCTTTTCCAGTCACGGTTGATTAGTGCTTCTGGTTCTGCTTTCAAACATTTTTCGCAGTCGCTCTTTGTAGGTACAATACGTGATGTGATGAAGCGCTTCAGGTGCTTTTCAACTGCCTGTACCTCAGTTGGCTGCCAAGGACATTTCTTCTGGTTTTTGCCTTTGAGTGGTCACAAAAAAAGACATGCTTTAGAGTACATTCAGTGTTTATAAATCATCCTATCTGTATTGGTACATACACAGGTAGGATCCCATCCACACGCACACACAATTTTTACACAAACTATTTCATAGTGTTGCTTTTTCTGTTTGATGGTATGATCAGTAGCAGACATAAAAAGAAGAGCAAAGAGTTCACCTTTGCCAGAAGACAAAGTACTGCCAACTGAAGACATCTTTTCTGACGGTTTTCGTTTCTTAGGTGGTGGTGGAGTGTGTCCGGCAGAAGCAAGTGCAACCATTCCAGCTGGTTCTGTGAAAAATAATGAAAATCATTAGTTCAAATATTTTGAAGGTTCAAGAGTACCATTAAAAACTAATCAATACATAAATTATGTGTCACAAACATTTCCATATAAGCCCACACTTTTACAGTCATATATATTGAAATATAAATATTAAAAAGTTGTTTAGCAGTGATACAAACCATCAATAGCCGGAAAACGACGTCCATCTTTATCCCCATCTTCTTGCTCAGAGTCAATGTTTTCTGTGCAAAGTTTAAAGCACATTTTCATAGTAGATTACAACTTTTCTTATGAAACCCACATTTTTATTGTATTAATATATAAATAAAAAATGTAATAGTAAAACATACCATGAGCAGTTAATAAACTGTGTCCCCTCTTCCGTCTCATTTTCCTCCTCACAGTCAACTTTTTCTGTGGAAGTTCAAAGTACATCAACACAATTGCTTGTAAACATGCTATACAGTTAGACAATAAAACAACATACCATCAGGTTCAATTCTAATCTCATCCAGGTTTTTCCCTTGGAATTGTGACATTCTTCCTTGTTCAAGAGCCATTAGCACTTTGCTTATTTTCGCCAGCTGCAAGGTCTTTTCAGGGAGTCTATAAAACTCACGATGGATCCTTATATCATGTCCAAGAAAATTTGCGAGTTGGTCCATCTCTGTGTCCGTCATATTCAGTACAGTAGAGAGGGTCGCAGCATGCTTTCTCAGCTTTGTCGATGTTAGAGCTTCTGGACACTTAGCACCACACAGTCTCGAAAATGCACGAAGGCAGTCTGACCCTCTCAAGTGGGACATTGCGTCTGGTCTAGCAAACAGGTATATATTGTCTTTTAAAACACTGCAGTCCTCTCTTCGGTTAACAAGGAGATCTAAAGCATTGAGAATTTTTGGAGTCAAAAGAATTGGAACAGGCCGGCCACGCTTGCCCCTGGTAATGATCCTGGTGAAGTGTCTGCAAAGTTTTTTCTCCACTTCTGAAAGAGCCCAGTCAACATCATTATGTGGATCTGAAGTGTCTCTGGACAAAAATGCAGTCAAAGGCATAGATGATACTTCGCCTTCTCTGCGCCGGTTGAAGAGAATCATCTGGGCAAGACACACCTTGGCTAACTCAATCCATGCTTTTGTAGAAGGACGTTCCGATAACGTGTTGAACCACTCATCTTGCTGTTGACCCAAGAATACATGCAATTTTTGAACATCATTAGTGAAAGGCATTAGTGCTGGGACATTCCAATGGGCTTTCTCTGATGTTCCTTAATGCAGTAGCCGAAACAAGCTCGTTCCACTTGTTCTGATGTACTTCTAGAAATTCACTTGCATTCTTCACACGCTGCTGGTCATTCAAGATTAAACCTTGTGCTTTTAAGAGTCTACTCACTTTAACTAAGGAATTTCCAAGCTTATTAGCAAGGGATGGGATTGCGAACTTGTCATTTTCACTGTCATAGCCACATGTATACTTGACAGCTTTCACAATCTCAATGTACTTCTTTGGATTTACACAGTCTTCAAGTGTATTCAAAGATGTGACTTTTCTGGCATTGTGAACCAACCTTCCCAATTCTCGCATCTTCTCTCGCACGCACTGTTTGTTCTTGTCTGAAAGTCCACCTTTATTCAACAAGTGCTGTCCAATTTCAGTAATTACACCGTCATTTTTTATTATGTCCGTAATTGGACCAGGATTCATGACACTGATAACTTCCCACAGTTGTTTGGTCATGTTTAAAGGCACAGGCCCAGTGTAGGTACACATGGCCTGGACACGGTTTTTTCCTGGTTTAGGACGAACGGACTGTGGTTTAAGCCTACAATTACGGATGTGTCTCCACAGTACCTTTCTTGTAAAGAGTCCTTGACAGTATGCACAATGCATGAAATCTTCACCTTGCAAGTTTTTCTGCGGCCGTTTGAATGGGACTAGTTCTCCTGATCCAGATTCCATGACAGCAGCATTGTGAGCATAGTTTCCTCTATTGCGAATATAATCAAGTTGGTATTTTCTCTCTTTGGATCCCTTTGGAAAGCTTACAGCACGAGCCACGTCAGATTTATCCACATGTGATTTTTCTAGATGCCTTGCCATTTTTGCATAAGGCTTGGAGCAGTAAAAGCAATAATGTCTTTTGTCATATATTCTTCGTACACCCTTTTTGTTGTATGCCTTAACAACAATATCTGTAGTGGCCTGACTTGAATTGGGTTCAACGCCAGCAGATGTTTCAGCTGAAAGACTTGGCATATTGTCCAAAGTTGTGGAGTCACATTCAAGATTGTTTGCAGGGTCAGGATAATCAAGATTGAGTTCATCATAAAATTTGCTTCTCAATTTGTTTCGTGATAAAGGAAGATCACTGTCGCTTTCTGAACCAGATGTGGTATCTGGGACATAGTTGTCTGAACTGTCTGTTGTAGAATCATATAACTCATCAGAGTCGAAATGATTTGTGTCTTTCATCTGAATAAAACAAGAAAAGAAAAACATGTGAATAACTAAAAATACTAAAAAAGTAAACAAAAACAATCTGAATGCAATGCAGAGAAATAGAAATAATTACAAAATAAACGAATTGGCACATATCCAACTTCATTGGATGTGTTCATAGGTCAATGTTCATAGGTAAATGTCACTTACTATGATACTTTTTGTCCTCCTCAGTTTTGGTACAGAATCAACTTCCCATGTGGGCTGTGTAAGAATCTGTAGATAAAAAAACTATTATAAACAGACAACACAAAAAAAACCTGCAAACTAACACACATCTAGGGTCAGGGACAAGTCTCATGAGGACCTTTTCACACCCCTCACCATTCCTTCTTTATGGGGACAAATTCAATAGACTTTCACACGATTCAACTCAACTGCAGTCACTGACCAAAGAAAGACAATATTCTCCTTCCACTATCCCACTTACTGAAGTAGTACTTTAATGACTCATATAATTGTCAGTTAAAAGAAAGATTTTTAATATTTATTGACAAACAGCTTGTTTGCACACACACACATCTAGGGTCAGGGACAAGTCTCATGATGACCTTTTCACACCCATCTCTGTTCCTTCTTTATGGGGACCAATTCTAAGGACTTTCACACATGATTAAACCCAACAGAAGTCACTCAAAGTGTATTATGGGACATCGTAACGGTTCATTTGAAAGAAACATTTGAGAAAGATTTGTAACATTTGAAGACAAAAAACGTTGTCATTATTGATAAATGTGAAAAAGTCCTTGTCTGCCATGAGCAAAAAAGGCTAAAATTATTCTCCTTCCACTAATCCACATACTGGATATAGTTTATTGAGGTACACATAACAAAACCTCAAATAATTGTCTTTAAATGTGAAAAAAACTCTCAGAACTAACAAGACATTTTGGTATTTTGTCATGATTGATAAATGTGATCCTACCTGTTTCTGAGAGGAATCGTTTCCAAATGAGGTATTCATGTGGGACTGAGGCTTGTCAGACTGCTCTAGAAAACCTGTAGTAGTACCATCTGCTGTCACGTGGGTCATCTGTGGGAGACAGAAGATAAGACTTTACAATAGAACACTAAAATAGTCAGGATCTTAAACCGTGATCACAAATTAAAGTCAATAGAACCACCCAAGGAGGCCCAAGTACTACCAGCTGTACACACATCATAGTTTGACCGATGTAAAACCAACTTGTTTGCACACACACACATCTAGGGTCGGGGACAAGTCTCATGAGGACCTTTTCACACCCCTCACCATTCCTTCTTTATGGGGACCAATTCTATGGACTTTCACACATGATTAAACCCAACAGAAGTCACTCAAAGTGTATTATGGGGACATTGTAACGGTTCATTTGAAAGAAACATTAGAGTAAAAAGTCCTTGTCTGCCATGACCAAAACGCCTCAAATTATTCTCCTTCCACTAATCCACATACTGGATATAGTTTATTGAGGTACACATAACAAAACCTCAAATAATTGTCTTTAAATGTGAAAAAAAAACCTCGGAACTAACAAGACATTTTGGTATTTTGTCATGATTGATAAATGTGATCGTACCTGTTTCTGAGAGGAATCGTTTCCAAATGAGGTATTCATGTGGGACTGAGGCTTGTCAGACTGCTCTAGAAAACCTGTAGTAGTACCATCTGCTGTCACGTGGGTCATCTGTGGGAGACAGAAGATAAGACTTTACAATAGAACTCTAAAATAGTCAGGATCTTAAACCGTGATCACAAATTAAAGTCAATAGAACCACCCAAGGAGGCCCAAGTACTACCAGCTGTACACACATCATAGTTTGACCGATGTAAAACCCAACTTGTTTGCACACACACACACATCTAGGGTCGGGGACAAGTCTCATGAGGACCTTTTCACACCCCTCACCATTCCTTCTTTATGGGGACCAATTCTATGGACTTTCACACATGATTAAACCCAACAGAAGTCACTCAAAGTGTATTATGGGGACATCGTAACGGTTCATTTGAAAGAAACATTTGAGTAAAAAGTCCTTGTCTGCCATGACCAAAAAAGGCTCAAATTATTCTCCTTCCACTAATCCACATACTGGATATAGTTTATTGAGGTACACATAACAAAACCTCAAATAATTGTCTTTAAATGTGAAAAAAAACTTTCTCAGAAACTAACAAGACATTTTGGTATTTTGTCATGATTGATAAATGTGATCCTACCTGTTTCTGAGAGGAATCGTTTCCAAATGAGGTATTCATGTGGGACTGGGGCTTGTCACACTGCTCTAGAAAACCCTGTAGTAGTACCATCTGCTGTCACGTGGGTCATCTGTGGGAGACAGAAGATAAGACTTTACAATAGAACACTAAAATAGTCAGGATCTTAAACCGTGATCACAAATTAAAGTCAATAGAACCACCCAAGGAGGCCCAAGTACTACCAGCTGTACACACATCATAGTTTGACCGATGTAAAAACCAACTTGTTTGCACACACACACATCTAGGGTCGGGGACAAGTCTCATGAGGACCTTTTCACACCCCTCTCTGTTCCTTCTTTATGGGGACCAATTCTATGGACTTTCACACATGATTAAACCCAACAGAAGTCACTCAAAGTGTATTATGGGGACATCGTAACGGTTCATTTGAAAGAAACATTTGAGTAAAAAGTCCTTGTCTGCCATGACCAAAAAAGGCTCAAATTATTCTCCTTCCACTAATCCACATACTGGATATAGTTTATTGAGGTACACATAACAAAACCTCAAATAATTGTCTTTAAATGTGAAAAAAAACTTTCTCAGAACTAACAAGACATTTGGTATTTTGTCATGATTGATAAATGTAAAATCCTACCTGTTTCTGAGAGGAATTCGTTTCCAAATGAGGTATTCATGTGGGACTGAGGCTTGTCAGACTGCTCTAGAAAACCTGTAGTAGTACCATCTGCTGTCACGTGGGTCATCTGTGGGAGACAGAAGTTAAGACTTTACAATAGAACACTAAAATAGTCAGGATCTTAAACCGTGATCACAAATTAAAGTCAATAGAACCACCCAGGAGGCCCAAGTACTACCAGCTGTAACACACATCATAGTTTGACCGATGTAAAACCAACTTGTTTGCACACACAACATCTAGGGTCGGGGACAAGTCTCATGAGGACTTTTCACACCCCATCTCTGTTCCTTCTTTATGGGGACCAATTCTAAGGACTTTCACACATGATTAAACCCAACAGAAGTCACTCAAAGTGTATTATGGGACATCGTAACGGTTCATTTGAAAGAAACATTTGAGAAAGATTTGTAACATTTGAAGACAAAAAACGTTGTCATTTATTGATAAATGTGAAAAAGTCCTTGTCTGCCATGAGCAAAAAGGCTAAAATTATTCTCCTTCCACTAATCCACATACTGGATATAGTTTATTGAGGTACACATAACAAAACCTCAAATAATTGTCTTTTAAATGTGAAAAAAACTCTCAGAACTAACAAGACATTTTGGTATTTTGTCATGATTGATAAATGTGATCCTACCTGTTTCTGAGAGGAATCGTTTCCAAATGAGGTATTCATGTGGGACTGAGGCTTGTCAGACTGCTCTAGAAAACCTGTAGTAGTACCATCTGCTGTCACGTGGGTCATCTGTGGGAGACAGAAGATAAGACTTTACAATAGAACACTAAAATAGTCAGGATCTTAAACCGTGATCACAAATTAAAGTCAATAGAACCACCCAAGGAGGCCCAAGTACTACCAGCTGTACACACATCATAGTTTGACCGATGTAAAACCAACTTGTTTGCACACACACACATCTAGGGTCGGGGACAAGTCTCATGAGGACCTTTTCACACCCCTCACCATTCCTTCTTTATGGGGACCAATTTCTATGGACTTTCACACATGATTAAACCCAACAGAAGTCACTCAAAGTGTATTATGGGGACATTGTAACGGTTCATTTGAAAGAAACATTAGAGTAAAAAGTCCTTGTCTGCCATGACCAAAAACGCCTCAAATTATTCTCCTTCCACTAATCCACATACTGGATATAGTTTATTGAGGTACACATAACAAAACCTCAAATAATTGTCTTTAAATGTGAAAAAAAACCTCGGAACTAACAAGACATTTTGGTATTTTGTCATGATTGATAAATGTGATCGTACCTGTTTCTGAGAGGAATCGTTTCCAAATGAGGTATTCATGTGGGACTGAGGCTTGTCAGACTGGCTCTAGAAAACCTGTAGTAGTACCATTGCTGTCACGTGGGTCATCTGTGGGAGACAGAAGATAAGACTTTACAATAGAACTCTAAAATAGTCAGGATTCTTAAACCGTGATCACAAATTAAAGTCAAGTCTCTGAACCACCCAAGGAGGCTTTCCAAGTACTACCAGCTGTAACACATCATAGTTTGACCGATGTAAACTAAACCAAATGTTGGTTGGGCACCACACACATCTAGGGTCGGGGACAAGTCTCATGAGGACCTTTTCACACACTCCCTCACCATCCTTCTTTATGGGGACCAATTCTATGGACTTTCACGGACATGATTAAAGTCATAGAACCCCAACAGAAGTCACTCAAAGTTTGTGTATTATAGGGGGGGACAGTCTCGTAACTTTTTATGGGGGGTTCATTTGTAAAGAAAACATTTGAAAGAAAATTGAGTAAAAAGTCCTTGTCTGCCATGACCAAAAAAGGCTCAAATTATTCTCCTTCCACTAAATCCACATACTGGATATAGTTTATTGAGGTACACATAACAAAACCTCAAATAATTGTCTTTAAATGTGAAAAAAAAACTTTCTCAGAACTAACAAGACATTTTGGTATTTTGTCATGATTGATAAATGTGATCCTACTGTTTCTGAGAGGAATCGTTTCCAAATGAGGTATTCATGTGGGACTGGGGCTTGTCACACTGCTCTAGAAAACCTGTAGTAGTACCATCTGCTGTCACGTGGGTCATCTGTGGGAGACAGAAGATAAGACTTTACAATAGAACACTAAAATAGTCAGGATCTTAAACCGTGATCACAAATTAAAGTCAATAGAACCACCCAAGGGGCCCAAGTACTACCAGCTGTACACACATCATAGTTTGACCGATGTAAAACCAACTTGTTTGCACACACACACATCTAGGGTCGGGGACAAGTCTCATGAGGACCTTTTCACACCCCTCTCTGTTCCTTCTTTATGGGGACCAATTCTATGGACTTTCACACATGATTAAACCCAACAGAAGTCACTCAAAGTGTATTATGGGGACATCGTAACGGTTCATTTGAAAGAAAACATTTGAGTAAAAAGTCCTTGTCTGCCATGACAAAAAAGGCTCAAATTATTCTCCTTCCACTAATCCACATACTGGATATAGTTTATTGAGGTACACATAACAAAACCTCAAATAATTGTCTTTAATGTGAAAAAAAACTTTCTCAGAACTAACAAAGACATTTTGGTATTTTTTGTCATGATTGATAAATGTAATCCTACCTGTTTCTGAGAGGAATCGTTTCCAAATGAGGTATTCATGTGGGACTGAGGCTTGTCAGATGCTCTAGAAAACCTGTTAGTAGTACCATCTGCTGTCACGTGGGTCATCTGTGGGAGACAGAAGTTAAGACTTTACAATAGAACACTACAAAATAGTCAGGATCTTAAACCGTGATCACAAATTAAAGTCAATAGAACCACCCAAGGAGGCCCAAGTACTACCAGCTGTACACACATCATAGTTTGACCGATGTAAAACCAACTTGTTTGCACACACACACATCTAGGGTCGGGGACAAGTCTCATGAGGACCTTTTCACACCCCTCTCTGTTCCTTCTTTATGGGGACCAATTCTATGGACTTTCACACATGATTAAACCCAACAGAAGTCACTCATGGGAAGTGTATTATGAGGGGGACATTGTAACGGTTCATTTGAAAGAAACATTTCGAGACTGAGGCTGGTCAGGGTGCTCTAGGAAAACGCTGTAGTAGTTACCATCTGCTGCACTTGGGTCATCTGTGGGAGACTGAAGGTGTAAGAATTTTACAAAGTAACACTTGAATAATCGTAAAGTCTAAAACAGTTGCTCCCAATTTTCAGTACAAGCCCTATGTTTTAAAATACTGAAATATAGTTCTGGATCACCATTAAATAAGATGAGATAAAACTTTACAAACATGTCCACTGTGAGATCTTTTTTGAAAAGGTCTAAACTTGTCTCCCTGAAAGTCTACCTAAAGCCATGTCTACAGCAGAAAACCCTTGCTCAAAGCCATTACTAAAACATTTTCAAACAATTTATAATCAATTGAACCACCAGAGGAAGCCATTTCACCACTATCCATTCCTTCTTGATGGGGACCAATAAAACGAAGTTTCAAACCAAAATTCATGTCAACAGCAGTATTGAAGGGCACTTTTCGTTTTAGGTTAGCAATAAGGCAATTATTTTTAATCGTGGGTGTTACAACTTACTTTTCTCTCCATGGGCAGTCTTCCTCCTATTATATGTGAGTTCTTCTCCTTCTTTTATGTCACGTAATGGTAAAAGGCACAGTGTGGCTGCCCTCGAAGTCAATTCTTTTTCTTACAATTTGGGTGGATGTGGTATCTATGACGATAGCCAAATGTGCCATCTTCTACTGAGCATCAAGCTGAAAATATTGAAATAGGCTGTTTAATCAAAATATAGTAATACAGTATATTGTTCTACAATCCCATGCTTACTTCTCAAAACTTAATTTAATATATGATTATATATATATATTATATATTTATAATAAATAATAAATTAAATTCAGATAATACTGAGGACAGCAATTGTATCCAGTGTGTTTATAACTACTTTACCCCCCTTTGCACAGCCTACATATACTGGGCTTGCACCAATTTTATCAATATCACAATTGGAATCGACAATTTTAATTACTACAATTATCAAACCCAAGTCTGAGATTTGTTTTTCGCTTGAGAAGTATATTTTGCTGTCTTTACGAGTGTGGGACAATAATACATTACTATTGGTTATAATGGGCATTAAAATAATATTTGCTAGGGATTGTACCCTAGCAAATGGATGTCAATAGAATTGGAATTCCTATTGTAGCTAGGGATGACCTTACTGCTATAGGCGCCGATTCTGGATCAGTTACTCTTACTCGATATTGATGACCCAATACAGGAAACGATACTTGCCCCCACCCGGGACACCTGTGTGATGCGCCCACAGCTTCGCTCAACCACTTGGCAAGGGGAGGTCGTCAGCTGTGATGTTTGACAAAGCAAGGACTGTTTTAGACTTGGTTAGAACAGGGGTATCGTTTTGCGTCAGCGCAAGAGATGTGAAACAGCCGCGGATCACTTTTGATAAATAATATAATTAAACTAATGAAAACATTTTAAACATCCGCGCCTCAGCCTGCAGCAAGTCGAGTGCGTCTGTAGTGGCTCCACCAGATCGCGTTCTGTGACTGACTCAGCCAAGAATTACAGACACTTTGTGCGGGGAAGAATTGAGAAGATAATTATGGTTCCAGCCCTGAGGAAAACACCAGGTTGTTTTGTTCATGGATCTACCGTTTGTGCCCACAGCGAGAGGTCGTGATGCTGCGGCAATGACAAGCTACCTGAGTGCTAAACAATAGCAATAGCATTGCAGCCGCAAAGTGAGAGTTAAAGGAGGTGTTGGATCAATGCCATCATGGACTAACCACACTGAAGTTGGTTAAGCTGGGTGCTGTGTTTAGTGCTTTTTTCTATCTACTACTTTACCTTTGTGAGCAAGTTTTCTTGTAATGAGCTATAATACAAAGCTAACAAACAAAAATTAATATAAATATAGTTTAATGCCTTTACATTATTTGCAGTATTAAAAAAAACTCACTGTGACATTAACTTTTGTACAGATTTATTGTTAATTACTGTGCGAGTATTAAAGGACAGTGTTTTAGAGGATGGTTTTTTAATTAAATGTGTTTATGTGCACAAAAAGTTGGACTTAGTAATTTATTATTTTGGGTATTTTTGTTGAACATCTTCTGGTCCGGCCTAGTGAGTCCAATTAGGTTGTATTTGGCACCCGGGCCAAAATGAGTTTGTCTCCCCTGGTTTAGGAACAAGCTGTGCGGTGGCTGACTCATGCGAGCAATCGTGCACGTGAGACTCAACATGGAGCGGAGTAGCCGCGATGCGAGAACAATGCAAGCACACCACGGCGCACTCAATAACATGAGCGCTTATTAAGAAAATCCTAAAAGTCATCATCATATGTCAACCATAAATCATAAAGCTGTGAGGTGGACTGAATAGGCGTAAAACAGGTCTAAACCGGATCTATTGGCTGGAATCACCCCCCTGCATTCTTTTGTGGGCAAATAAGTAACATTTATAGGTACTGTCCCTGCTTAAATAATAAATAAATAAAAATAAATATATCCATTCTTTTTTCACCGGTATATCGATAAATCTTTTAAAAATATCTTGAGCCTGATAGCAGTTTGGTATTGGAATTCATTGTATAAAAAGATTGCAATTACAATTTCTGTCTGAAAAATTGCTAATTAGGTCTTTTGTGAGAAATGTTTGTTGTGTGAATTCTCACACCATGTTTTTCCTCTCCACTTAAATTCGACAGTGAATACTGCACAGGATGGTTGGTAGACTCTCTTCAGCCTTTCCAGTTCCTTTGCAATCAATGAAATCTCCTCGATACTGTGCAAACAAATTCTCCTTTGGCAATAAGGGCCTATTGCGAATAGGACCCCATCCCTGTAAATAAAGAAAGAATATACCATTTGAGTATTTTTCATAAAGTAATTGGACAACTGACAATAGACTTAACTTTTAATTGCATCAATGCACTTTATATCCAATTGGGTTTTGTCACACTAATCCTCCTCATTGTTGAAAAAAACAATGTGGCGCACGCTGAATTAAAAATAGTTTTCACTCAAAATAAGACTGATATTAAGCCGCGAAAAGCTCCTGTGTGTGCGTTTTCGCACATCGCCAATTCTATTTAATGGGAGAAAAATACTTCCTGTCCTACGGCCCCATGCCACGCCCCCTTTTGGTCACGTGGTTGCAACCCAGGAATTGGGACACCCTACGCACTCGCACCCATCATCGGGAACGCGCATGGGTGGAAGTATGAGTATTGGGACAGGGCCTTGTTTACCATCAGCCACCATCTTGTTCACCATCTTAAGGTTCCCCACATAAACTCCGGTGGGAATGTTTGTGCACTCAGTGCGTCTTGGTGCAAGATGCAGTGAAATGCAAGCAGATTGGGATCCAAGGCTCATGTTAGCTAACACATGCAGGTCATGGATCTATAATAATAACTGGATAGGGTATTACTAGCTTATAACTACCCCACCCATGGGTACAGGGGGCGCCCGTGGTACTGCAGACTAAACTCACAAGAGCTACCAAGAAAAAAGTTCCATAGATCAATGTAAAACAGCACAACCTCAGCTGACAGAGAACCTACAGCTTTAAGGTTCTCTGATCTTTAAAGATCGGATTTTGTGTAGATTTTAGTGTCCCTTGTCAACTTTTTTTCTTCTTAAATTCTTTGGTTTTCTTTAAATCCACACTTTACTGCCATAAACTCTGCTCCTTTCCTTCCCGCTCTGGCTCCGCTCTGCTGCTGCTCTGATGAACAGCTCTGATTGGTCAGAGCGCGCCGAGCCCCTCTGTGCACGTGCATTAAAGCCACACACGCACGTTTGGCGCGACGCATCATGGGAGATAATCCACTGCGCAGAACCGAGAGGACCAGACAATGCCCAAATATAGGCGAGTTCAGCTCATCTCCCGGTCTCCATGAAGTACCATGCACTACTGAGCACAAGCCATTCATTTGAATAGGACGCCATCTTGGATCACCGGGGCTAGATGCAGGTACATGTGAGCTAACATATGCAGCCTCATGTTTGCTAACACATGCAGCGCCATGTTAGCTAACACATGTTAGCCTCTGCTCTTCGTCATTTTCCCAAGGGAGGGGCATGGATCTATTATAATAACTGGATAGGGTATTACTAGCTTGGAGTGAAGAACCCATGTGCTCGGGGGATTCTCGCGGTACTGCAGACTAAACCAGACTAAATTCACGTGGATTACCCAGAAATTTTCAATGTAAACTAAACCAGCTCGACCTCAGCCAGAAAAGAGAATCTACAGCTTTTATAAAAGTCGGATTTTAGGGGATTTCCGTGTCCCTTGCCGTCCTGATTTTTTTTTTCACGCATGACGGAGACCCTCTTTCTCTGCCACGTGTGATTCCACGGCGCGCAGGCCACGACCACTGGGAATATCTCGTGTAGGGTAGAGGAGATGCTCCGGTGGAAGGTAGCGGCCACGGTCCGGCAACCCAATGGTCCTGGAAGAACCCCCCAAAACCCACGGAAGGGGCACGTCCGTGTAGAAGCGGAGACCTGTAGGGGCAGAGACATATCGGAGAGGGCCATTGAAGTTGCAGGCGCCCCTACGCTTAGAATCTTGGGTTGGAGAGTAGATAATCAGGATAGTAGGATGGTCGGGAAAGCCGTGTCTCGGACCGCATGAAGGTTGAGTGAGCAGTAGTGAAACGCTTATGCAGAGAAGCCATGGAAGGCGAGCAGGAAGATGCTGCGAGGAGGGCAGACATGTACTTGGAAGATGAGCCGGAGTTCAGTGCCGCTCAGAGCTGCTGCAGGATGGGCAGCACGATGGGGAGCCTGCGATCAGAAGAGTGAAGAATACAGGTATGGATGCCTTTGATTAGGAGTCCGATTGACAGCTCAGCGCAGCTACTCGGCCAGCTGCATCTGATAGAATCAGAAGATTAAGAAGAGAGATGAAGCATGACCGCCGAAAGCGACCCTGGGAGCATAGGTGCGAGTCCAGCGCAGCGCGGCATACTCAGCCGGGCTGCATCCATTAGAAGCAGGATAAGCTTCTGAGAGAGTGGGTTGCAGCAGTAGCAGTAGCAGTAGCGGCAGCAGCAGTAACCTCAGATAATAGCAGCAATAATCCTGTATCAAGCCGCGGCAGCAGCAGCAGTAGGAGCGTCCTTAGAAAATAACAGTAATAATCCTGTATCAAAGCCACAGCAGTAGAATGTTGTTATAGCTGTACAGTGTTTCAGAAAAAGAGATGCAGGTGAAGAGAGATGGCAAAGTAAATGAAGCAGCAGCAGCAGCGGTAGCAGCAGTAGCAGTAAGAAGCAGCAGCAGCAGTAGCAGCAGCAGCAGCTGCAGCATCCGTAGATAATAACAGCAATAATCCTGTATCAAAGCCACAGCAGTAGAATATAGTTGTAGCTGTTTAGTGTTTCGGTAAAAGAGATGCAAAGTGAAGAGAGATGTCAAAGTACATGAAGCAGCAGCAGCACGGCAGCAGTAGCAGTATGAAGCAGCAGCGGCAGCAGCAGCACAGCAGCAGTAGCAGTATGAAGCAGCAGAAGCAGCATTAGCAGGAGCAGCAGCACCACGATGCGATTCATACGAACAACAGACGTGTCACGCCAGCGTGCGCCGCTTGTCTCCGTGAGCCAGGTTACATACGTGTCTGAAAGAGCCGAGCCGTAGAGACGGGTGCAGCCTGGGAGCCTGCGGAGCGGCAGCGGCAGGAACAGCAGCAGCGGCACATGTAGTAGTAGGAGCAGCAGGAGCAGGCAGCAGGGACAGACAGCAGCAGGAGCGGCAGCAGGAACAGGCAGCAGCGGGATCAGGCATCGGTAGGAACGGCAGCAGGGAACGGCAGCAGGGAACGGCAGCAGCGGCGGTCAGAGAACCATGCCCATGGTTGTTTAACAGCCTGAGGAAATAAATCAACCCGAATCCGAAACATTCCCATGCGAATAACAGACGTCCCCTGGAGCCATCTTCTGCTTTGGTTACGGCAGATACGCATGAACGATCACTGTTCCACGCGTTCATTAGCTCCAACACCACTTCACGCCCATTGCAGATTCACATTGGGCCCTTTTTCTTTCTGCTGCACTTTCAAATGCAACGACTGCAGTTTAGTTACCTAATTGAATACCAGTGACCTAGCTATTTAAATGCATGGCCCCTCCTTCCTCCCGCAGATAGACGAATTTAATACAATCATTTACCAATAGTGACCTACGAGTAATGAGATTAGTGCTGTAAAGATGGCGCCGTGGCAAGAGCTCTGGTGTGTGCCGTCTGGAGCACAATGGGCACAATGAGTGGCAGAACACGAATCTGAATTAATGCACATTGCGCCTCTTGTATCCCCAGACGATAGAGATTGATGCCATTAATATGCATTGCCCCTCAGTTAGCTCAAACACGTGTGAAAACGAAGCCTGCAGACCAAGCACGGGGCAAAACTGACGCCTGCAGTCCAGTGCGCGGGGCAAAAACCAAGCCTGCAGCCCAGACTCCGGGATTAATCCGTCCGCGGTCAACACACACACATGCCAGGAGACTTGGGAAAAGCAACGGGACAACGCGGCACCGCCAACGGAGGCAGGGACACGCACGAGTAGCGTGAGTAGACGAAAACGATTCCTCCAGACGATTCTTTGCAAGGCTTCGAGGGCTTGCGAGGCTTCGGGAGGCCGTGAAGTGGGAGTTTCTCCGCTTTTAAGCGGCTGGCCTGTCCGGCACGGTATGATTGGAAGGGGGCGTTTGCTGTGCGATAGGCTGGGGATGCGAGTCGGCCCGGAGGGGGTAATTTTGGTTAACGTCTACCAAATTGAATTTTCGCTGGCTGCATAAGCATGCATCAGCGTCTCCGTGTTGCCCCGAGAGAGAATGGGGCGGACTCTGGCGATGTTCTTTAAATGATAAAAACCTATTTTTGTGATGTTCTTGATGTGAGGAATAAAAGTCAGCTCCGAGTCAAAGATTACGCCCAGGTTTTTCACTTGTGATGATGGATTAAAAGAGTGTGATTGGAGTTTTGATAAAAGTTTCTCTCTCTGGGCCTCAGGACCGATGACTAAAACCTCAGTTTTGTCCTGGTTGAGCTGGAGAAAGTTTTCTGCCATCCAGGATTTCAGGTCTAAAATGCAGTTAAAAAGAGCATCCATTGGCCTGGTGTCGTCAGGAGACATGGAGATGTACAGCTGTGTATCATCAGAGACATGGAGATGTACAGCTGTGTATCATCAGGAGACATGGAGATGTACAGCTGTGTATCATCTGGAGACATGGAGATGTACAGCTGTGTATCATCTGCATAACTGTGGAAGTCAATTCCATGTCTCCTGATGACACCGCCAAGAGGGAGCATGTACAGGTTAAAAAGGACTGGACCTAAAATGGAACCCTGGGGCACACCACATGTGATTTTATGGACCTGAGAGGAGCAGGTATCCAAACTCACCATGAAGGATCTGTCTGTTAAATAAGAAGTGAACCATTTGTGGACAGCACCAGAGAGGCCGAGGTTTTGTAGGCGTGATAAAAGAATGGTGTGGTCTACTGTGTCGAAGGCAGCGCTAAGATCCAGTAGAACCAACACGGTCACCTTTTTAGAATCATAATTTAGTCTAAAATCATTTAAAATCTTTAAAAGAGCAGTCTCTGTGCTGTGGTTCGCCCTAAATCCTGATTGAAATTTCTCTAAAATTTGCTGCTGATCTAAAAAGGCATTGAGCTGGGTAAAAACAAGTTTTTCTAAAATTTTGCTTAAAAATGGTAAGTTGGATACCGGTCTGTAGTTGTTAAAATCATTAAAATCCAAATTGCTCTTCTTCAGAAGGGGCCTCACCACAGCCGCTTTGAAGGCTGCAGGAAAGACCCCAGTCTGAAGAGAGCAATTCATCAGGTTTAAAAGCTCCTCTCTAAAAGATTCATAAAGTGACTTAAAAAATGGAGTGGGGACTGGATCTAAAAGACATGTGGTGGGCCTCACTGAGGAGAAAACTTTATCAAGCATCTCAGCATCAACCAGGACAAAACTGTCCAGTGTTTCCTCTGGCGAAGACAAACAATCAGATGTGTTAAAAACAGTAGTGTGGTTGGATAAAATGTTACATCTGTTTGTATTTATCTTCCCCATGAAGTGGACTGCAAAATCCTCACAGAGGGAGTCTGTGGGGGTTAAAAGAGACATGCTAAAATCAGGGTTTAAAATGGTGTCGATGGTTGAAAAGAAGATTTTTGGATTATTTCTGTTCTGGCTGATTAGCTTTGCAAAGTAATTGTTCCTGTTTTTCCTGATTGTGTTGTTGTAAATTTGCCGTTGGTTTTTATATATTTCGTGATTGATTGTCGTTTTATTTTTCCTCCACCTTCGCTCTGCCATTCTGCACTCTCTTTTCATACTCCTTGCTTCCTCATTTTTCCAAGGGGCTATAGATTTTTATTGAATGGTTACAATTTTTAATGGAGCAACCTGATCCAGTGTAGTTCATAGGCCCAGTCCCAATACCCACACTGCACCCTACGTCCTCCTATGAAGTGTGCATTTGTTTGAAGTGCGCGCAAGGGTTTGAGTGCGCAGGTTGCAAGCGTGCACAAAAGGCGGAATTGGGACAGTGCACACTGAGTGCAGGTTACGTCATCGACTCGTCAAGAGATGGTCATTTTCAGACCTAAACTTTGTCTGACCCTGTGGGAAACAAATTGAATTGCTTCACACACGTTAAAATACATGTATATTAGTGGTTTTTAATTAGAGATAGCTGTATAATTTTAAGTTAAATGTGGGTTAACTAACTAACTATCTGGTCAGTTTTTATACATTCTAAGATTATTGTACTAAGTGTAAAGTTTAAATTGAATGTTATATGAACTCTTGCTTTAAAAAATTATTAAATTGTTAAAACACAATGTCCGTAATTCTTCATCAGACGTTTATGCTTCTTTCCAAGTAACATAGCAAAACTTATTTACACACATACTGCATATATATTTCAAAATGTATATTTAAATGCATTTTCCCGACGTTTTGGTGTGTACCGCAAAGAATTATGGGCAATATCCTTCGCCAGAGTGCGCATAGATGCAGGCTACGGCGAAGTGTGGATCAGGGGCGCAAAGGGGGCGGGGCCAAAGACCTCCCTGGAGAATTGGGACACCCTACGCACTCGCACCCTTTATCGGGAACGCGCAAATGAGGGGCGCGAGGGTGGAAGTGCGAGTATTGGGACGGGGGGACTCTGAAGAGTGAGTGTCCGTTCTTTTTTAACACTCGGGTGGGTGCGGATTGCGCAGGGTGAATAGTTAACACTCGCCATTTCCCTCGGTGAGGAGGGTGGGAGGGGAGTTCGCAGCACGATCCTCTCAATTTGAATAAAATTATTAAATTGCTCAAAAATTAATATTAGTAGGCTGAAAAAAAAAGAACATAAGGTTGCCTTGCACCCATTGTTTTGAAAGAGTGTTGATTTTAAAATACATTTAGTGCAAGTAGATGTGAACCATGAGTGAGGAGTGTATTCGCTACACAGTAAAGTACTGGGACAGTCGTGGTTCAGAGGGCGTTGTGGCTGTGCATCTCAGACATGTCATGTTTGTTCATCGAGTGAGGGAAGCAGTTAGAAAACATAAGAGGAGGATGGGCAATGTTAGGCGGCCAACTGAAATGGTAAGGGGACGGCAACTTTGGCCCGGGGGCCCCACTTTGGGCTCCCCTGAGCTAAACGCAGACAAAAACGAAATGGAGTGTCTTTGGTCCTCAGAATCACAAAGGAAAGAGTTCCCTGTCACCTCCTTTCTTCTCCATAAAAACTTCAAACAGGTCAGAAATTTAGGGGAATATGGACTGATTTAAATTTAATAGTACATCAAAACGAACCATCAGCAGCATTTTACCATCTAAAACCATTGCCAGGATCAAAACAAACATAGTGTCTAAAGCAGACTTGGAGATTCTTATCCATGCATTTGTTCCCGTAGGTTAGACTACTGCAATGGCTGCTCACAGTCTCTCATACAGGCTGGTTAAAATCGCTGCAGTACATTCAAATGCAGCACTCGAGTCCTGACTAGAACAGGAAGTTACGACCACATTAGTCCGGTCCTCAGGTCTCTGCACTGGCTTCTGTGCTCTGGAATAGACTTTAAATAAGCTCTGCTAGTGTAGGGTCTCTCCAGTCTCTCCATGGCCTCGCAACAAAATATATTAGTGACATGTTAGTCCATATGACCAGCCCGGATTGAGGAGCACAGGGACGGACTGCCTGATAGTGCCAGAGTCAGAACTAAACATGAGGGAGGTGCGTTTCGTTTCATAATGCTAAAATCTGGAACCTATCTTTTTCTGCCTGAAGGATGTGAGAAAGGATCCTCTCTAACAAGGTTTAAAACCAAGATAAAAACAGTTCTGTTTAGCAGTGCTTACAAAACTGAGGGATTTTATTTTTTTATCTTTACTTCTTAATGTACTGTGATTATTTATTGTTTTTTAGCTATCTTTATTTTGTTCAGCACTTTGGAGTTGGTTGTGTATGAATTGTGCTTTACAAATAAACTTGCCTTGTTTGCCTTGCCTTCTTCTTGAAATCCAAGATTTGCAGTTCCGTTCAAAACAACCAATGGCATTTTGTTAGTTTTTTGCATGTCTGAATATGTGGTATTTATTTATTAATATAAATAATGTTATGTGTGTAGTGAAGGTAGCAGCGCCATAATTCAAACCCTCTTTCCGTCATATAGTTCGATACAGGTTTACAATACTTCTCCATCACAGGATAACAACACTTCAGAATTAAAAAACTTCACCAAAATATGCAAATATGTTATTGTTACAGCGCAATACAATCTTTTTTTGTATTGCAATCCTTGCTGATGCTGAATGATTATGTAAAAACAGATGAGCAACAAGTACTTAGTGAGAAAAGTCTCTCACCCCATCTGTCCACTGTATTACATTGTGAATAAGTGAAGAAGCCATAAGGAGATGTAATCACGCTGGTTGCTGCAGAGGCAGAGGTAAAAATGTTGGTGTTCATATGAACGGCCCGGACTCTGAGGAGCACAGGGATGGCCTCCTGTGGTGCCAGATGAGACAAACATGGGGGAGGCTGCGTTGCATCATGCAGCTAGATCTGGAACAATCTCCCTGAAAATGTGAGGGAGGCGTCTTCTCTGTCAATGTTCAAATCCGGTTAAAGATGTTCTGTTTGCCTGTGCATACAACTGAAGGATTTTATCTCATTTTTAATGCACTGCTGTCATTTATTTATATTTTTAATTTTTGTGTATTTGAAAGTGTAATGGTTTTATTATTTTGTGTGATTTTAATGTGTTAATTGTGTTTTGAATCTTTTGTGTGATGATTTTATGATGTGATGTGAAGGCTTTGTGTGCCATGTGTAGGAAAGGCGCTTACAAATAAACTTTGATTGATGATTGAAAGGCCTCACTGCACAGTTGTCACGAATATTCTAACTAATCAAAGCAAAGCTATTTTCAAAACCCATTCTGTTGAAACTTACATTGTAAAAGTATTACTTTTCTCTGTATTGGGTACTACTGGTGAACTTATGTGGCTGAAGTTCTTCGCCTGGGAAACAGAGTGCACCATGAGCTACTGCAGTTGGGCTTTCTATTTTCCTCAGCCCCCCCGGTAAAATACAGCCCCATAATGAATAGTGGCCTGGACATTGGCCAGTTGCAGCATGGGACGGAGAAATAAAATGGTAAGGGGCACCACTGTTTGAGGGAGGAGGTGAGATAGTAAATAATTAGATTGGATAAAGAAAAGATGAGGAGGAGGGGGGGTTCTGAAGAAGAAATCGCTGGTTCGGGTTGAGCGTGGAGCAAAGTGCTGTTGCTAGCCCACTGTGGACTGTGTGTTTAGGCAGATGAGTGTTGGACCCTAAACTTCGTCCCGATTGCCTGTTCCCTGATTCTTCTCTGTGGGCCATCTCTCCCCAATTTGTGCTTCTTTTCAAGGGTTCCAGGACTAACAAAAGTCCTTTCAGCGTTGGCCTTTGACGAGGCTGGACTCAAAATGGAAGCATTCCCATGTGCCATACGTGAGTCAAGTGTGAACGAAGTGTGTGTGTGTTATTTTTTCGGCACCACTTTCTAATGTAACCCAATGTGTGCCACCTCTCCTGTGATCTGCTGACTGGGAATTGTGGTGGGGAGGGGGAGGGGAAGGGGGCGAGTGAGGGGGGACTATAATCAGGAGGGGCTTGTATGTGGGACACCAGAGCGCTTTATTGCACTTTTCTCACTTTTCTTATCGCTGCTTATATCAGTTCTTCTTGGTGCGGTTGGGGAGTGGGTGCAGTGCTTTTTTGAGGATTAACAATTGTCAATGTGCACCACTGTTTATGACCATGCATATGTAGTTTTGCTCTCAAGTAACTGACAGTGGTCTATGACACTGTAAAGTAAACATGTGGGCCCTACTGAACCAAGCGCTGTTAAATGCTGACACCAGGACTCTGTATTCTGTGTGTAAATGGCTTAGTGTCGATAAGTAGAGATCCCACAGACCATGGAGGGGCACGGGAATCCCTGGGTCCACCGCGTTAGATATGTTGACGTATTCGCTTAGGATTACCACCTGGGCGATAGAATATGTCCTCAGAGTAACCTGTATTATGCTGTATGCTCGATGGTCCTGAATGGAAAATCAATATCTGAGGTGATTAATCACTGGCACCTCAGTTAAATGTGGCGACCACGGGTATGTGCTAAGTGCATGCATGACATTTTAATATACCTGATCACAGAATGTTGCAGCTCCTTGCAGCTTTTTTCCCTCTGTTTTACATCTTTCATTGGTGTAAAACACATGGGGGTTTTGTGGGATATCTGTGTATGCGTATGAACCTAAGTTCTGTGTGTGTTAATCTCTCTCTGACTATGGCTCCGGGCTGCCATCTCTCAGGCCCTCAGGCATGCAGTGAAAGCTGGGGAGTTGGACTGGGAAGTACCCAGCACGACTCAAGAGACTGGGTTTGGAAACAAACTCCAGCTCTTCCCTGTTTGGAGTGATTTGAGGGGGCTGGAAGGACACACTAGACTGGCAAGAAGCTGGAGATGAGATGAGAGGGAGAAGTGAAAGTTATGTGAATGACCCGAGGAGTGAGTAAAGTGTGGGAAAGTTGAGCTGTTTTTTAACACAAACCACTCAAGCAATGGCATTTACACTCGCTGTATGGATGCTAGTGCCCTGCTGTATAACTTACACTTATCTACTAACAGTGGTAGTTTTTCTTATTATTGAGAACAAGACTGCATTCCGAAAGCTTCTGCACTTTTGCATAATGTATGCGATTGTTCCTGATCAAGTTCGTAATGTGAAAACTGAAATTAAAGCTGAAGCAGCACACATGCAAGGGCCAGAGTTGAGAGGCTGGGAGTAACGCAGCCTTGTCAAGGAGCAAAGAATGTTTTCTCATCTTGTCATTTGAGTAAAGTGCAATAGCACCAGAGCCGAAACTGGTGGAGAAGCTTTTTTTAACCTGGATTAATAAATTGTGCTTGGTCTGAGAACTGTGATTCAATTAGTCCTGGAACATTTTTCCATTGTGGCATATTTACTTTGCCAAAGTGGCACGCAGGTGGGGAAATTTAAAATGGCAACAAAACCTAATTTGTAAATGTATTCATCCAGTTGAAATGGCTTAAATGCCTTGATAAGATTTCCTCTCGACACGGCACGAAGATCAGATGGCACAGTTTTAGTGAGTTTCTTAATCTTAAGATTTCCCCACTGACGGCCGTTGGCCTCTCAAAGAAAGAATACATTCAGTTTTCATCTCTTCACGTTGGAAGTCCTGATCCTTTACTGTCAACCTGCAGTGAGGATGAGTCAACACCCTTCTCTGTAATGTTCATTATTATAAACATCTTCTATCTTTCTTTAGGGCACGATTTCTCTTTTTGTCCAAAGGCCTTGTGAATACATATGCACCCCCCTTTACTTAGAGGAAAATGACATGGATGATGTGGCAATTATCCCTGGAGAAAACACTGATTATACCATTTGATGACATATAGAATATATATAGTGGTCGTTTTGAAACTCCTTATTGTGTTTAAGCTGAAAAGAGATCAACAATGAGCTGTGCCTCTGAGGAAATTTGAGGAGGAACTTGGAGCTTCCTGAGTCTCCTTGATAGTAACTCTAAATGAGCTACGTCAGAGGGAGATCGTGCACTGGGGGTTGACCGATATGGTTATTTCAAGGCCGATATAACCAGTAAAGTCAATATATAGGAGTCAACATTTTGAAAAGTATGCACTAAAACACATACAATTGTTAATGTTTATCTAACAAAACAAAACAAAATAAAAGCCGCAAGGCGGCGTTGAACGGCCCTCGCCGCATCCGGCGCAACAAAGGTGGCGCTGACGCGTATTTTCCTTACAGTCCTGACGGAGCGACACTGTGCATTATTAATTCCTATGATCAGTGATTCGTGCATCTATTGAAATGGTAACCTCATTCTCCCATGAAAACTTGAATCAGTCTAAAGGGGGCGGCTATGCTCCAATTTCATGTTCATACTCTAACCCAAGAGTGTGAACAATCAATTCAATTTTAGTTGCAAATTCGGACATTGTATGTGCAAAAGGAAGGCATTTATGTTGTACAACAGCGCCCCTACAATTTTAATTTTTTTTAGTGTTATACCAAAGAACATCAAACTAATACACTTCATGCCTGAAAAAAACTTGTGGCAAAGTTTGGTGAGTTTTCGTGTTTGTTCAGTGGGTCAAATATGAGATCAAACAACATAAAACCTAAATACCTGTATCCCCATGTAAACCTTTACTCAGGCTCTAGAGGGCGATAATGGGCCAATGTCATTGTTCACACTGTCATGTGACCTAGGCCCAGGAGTTGAACAACAGATTCAAGTTTATTAAATATCAGAGTTTGTAAATGTGCTCCTGTTTACACATACAATCTGTGAGTGTGTCCACACAGTCTCCATTGGATAACATGGGAACTTCACACCTCTCTATGAAAATAACCACACTTTGGGAGTCTGTCACTCTCAGACCGTTTGACTAATTCAAACTCTATATGCAACTATTTATGGTCCATGTGTTGAGACGATGTGGAAGGATTTTCAGACAAATTAGTGAAACGGCCGAGGCTGGTTTGATGTTTGAGCGAGGTGTACTTTTCAGAGATTTAAGGATTTTCTCATAGACACAGACAGGGGAGTGTTGGTCGTCGCCACGGCAACAGGGTAAAAAATAATCATATGTTGTCATTGACTTTTTGAATCCAGATGACGAAACAGAATTATGTGCAAAATTTCAAACATTTTGAAAAAACTAAATTTTATTAGGCCCATGTAAAACTCCAGCTCCCCCTGGACTGCCACCTTAACGTGGTGGGGGAGTTTGAGTACTCGGATGATCCTGGGAGCTATGCTGTCTGGGGCTTCATGCCCCTGGTAGGGCCTCCCATGGCAGACAGGTCTCAGGTGACGAGTCAGACAAAGAGCAGTCCAGAAGACACCATGGACAGCACTAACACGAAAACAGTGACGTCGCCCGGCATGGCGCAGCCGGGGCCCCACCCTGGAGCCAGGCCTGGGGTCGGGGCCCGTATGCGAGCGCCTGGTGGCCGGGCCTTAGCCCACGGGGCCCGGCCGGGCTCAGCCCGAAGGGATGACGTGGGCAGTCCCTCCTGTGGGCCCACCACCTGCAGAGGGGTCCGTGGTGAAGCGGTGCAGAGAGGACTGGGCGGCAGTCGAAGGCGGAGACCTCGGCGACCCAGTCCGCACACACAACATCTGGCTCTTGGGACGTGGAACGTCACCTCACTGGGGGGGAAGGAGCCCGAGCTCGTGGGGGAGGTTGAGCGATACCGACTAGAGATAGTCGGCCTCACCTCCACACACAGCTTGGGCTCTGGAACCCAACTCCTTGAGAGGGGTTGGACGCTCCACTTTTCTGGAGTTTCCCGCGGGGAGAGGCGGCGAGCTGGGGTGGCCATTCTCATTGCCCCCCATCTCAGCCGCCACGTGTTGGAGTTCTCCCCGGTGAATGAGAGGGTCGCGTCCCTCCGCCTCCGGGTGGGGGACAAGTCTCTCATTGTTGTGACGGCCTACGGGCCTAACAGCAGTGTAGAGTACCCGGCCTTCTTGGAGTCCTTGGGAGGGGTACTGGACGGTGCACCGCCCGGGGACTCCGTTATTCTCCTGGGGGACTTCAACGCCCATGTGGGAAACGCCAGTGACACTTGGAGAGGGGTGATCGGGAAGAGCGGCCCCCCTGATCTGAACCCGAGCGGTGCTCAGTTGTTGGACTTCTGTGCCAGTCGCGGTTTGTCCATCACGAACACCATGTTCGAGCACAAGGGTGTCCACCAGTGCACGTGGCACCAGGACACCCTAGGCCGGAGGTCGATGATCGACTTTGTTGTCGTATCATCTGACCTTCGACCGCGTGTCTCTGACACTCGGGTAAAGAGAGGGGCGGAGCTGTCAACCGATCATCACCTGGTCGTGAGTTGGATCCGCTGGCAGGGGAAGAAGCCGGTCAGACCTGGCAGACCCAAGCGTATAGTGAGGGTCTGCTGGGAACGTCTCGCTGAGCCCCCTGTCAGACGGACTTTCAACTCACACCTCCGGGAGAGCTTCTCCCAGGTCCCGGCGGAGGAGGGGGACATGGAGTCCGAGTGGACCATGTTCTCTGCCTCAATCGCCGATGCGGCGGCTCGTAGCTGTGGTCGCAAGGTCTCTGGTGCTGGTCCCGGCGGCAACCCCCGAACCCGGTGGTGGACACCGGCAGTAAGGGATGCCGTCAGGCTGAAGAAGGAGTCCTATCGAGCCATGATGGTTCGGGGGACTCCTGAGGCAGCTGTCCAGTACCGGCAGGCCAAGCGTGCCGCGGCCCGGGCTGTTGCAGAGGCAAAAACCCGGGACTGGGAGGAGTTCGGAGAGTCCATGGAGCATGACTATCGGTCGGCCTCGAAGAGATTCTGGCAAACCATCCGGCGCCTCAGGAGGGGGAAGCAGTTCTTTGCCAACACCATGTACGGTGCGGGTGGAGAGCTGCTGACCTCGACTGGGGATATTGTCGGGCGGTGGAAGGAATACTTTGAGGTTCTCCTCAATCCCCCCGTCACGTCCTCTGTTACAGAGGCAGAGGCTGAGGATGTTGGGGCGGGTACATCCATCTCCCTGGCTGAGGTCACCAAGGTGGTTGGTAGCCTCCATGGTGGCAAGGCTCCGGGTGTGGATGAGATCCGCCCTGATCTAAAGTCTCTGGATGTTGTAGGACTGTCTTGGCTGACACGTCTCTGCAACATCGCGTGGCGATCGGGGGCAGTGCCAATGGAGTGGCAGACCGGGGTGGTGGTCCCTCTCTACAAAAAGGGGGACCGGAGGGTGTGTTCCAATTATCGTGGGATCACACTCCTCAGCCTCCCCGGTAAGGTCTACTCCAAGGTACTGGAGAGGAGGTTACGGCCGATGGTCGAATCTCGGATCCAGGAGGAGCAGTGTGGTTTTCGTCCCGGTCGCGGAACACTGGACCAGCTCTATACTCTCCATCGGATACTCGAGGGTTCATGGGAGTTCGCCCAACCTGTCCACATGTGCTTTGTGGATTTGGAGAAGGCGTTCGACTGTGTTCCCCGGGGTGTCCTTTGGGGGGTTCTCCGGGAGTACGGGGTCGGAGGTCCTCTGCTGAGGGCCATCCGATCCCTGTATGACCGGAGCCAGAGCTGTGTTCGCATTGCCGGCAGTAAGTCAGACCTGTTCCCGGTGAATGTTGGCCTCCGACAGGGCTGCCCTTTGTCACCGGTTCTGTTCACTGTATTTATGGACAGAATATCTAGGCGCAGCCAGGGGTCGGAGGGGGTCCGGTTCGGAGACCACAGGATTTCATCTCTGCTGTTTGCGGACGATGTTGTCCTGTTGGCTCCAACGAACCAGGACCTGCAGCATGCACTGGGACGGTTTGCAGCCGAGTGTGAAGCGGCTGGGATGAGAATCAGCACCTCCAAATCCGAGGCCATGGTGCTCGACCGGAAAAAGGTGCCTTGCCCTCTGCAGGTGGGTGGAGAGGTCCTTCCTCAAGTGGAGGAGTTCAAGTATCTCGGGGTCTTGTTCACGAGTGAGGGAAGAATGGAGCGTGAGATTGACAGGCGGATCGGTGCAGCGTGCGCAGTTATGCGGTCGCTGTATCGGACCGTTGTGGTGAAGAGGGAGCTGAGCCGAAAGGCAAAGCTCTCGATTTACCGGTCAATCTTCGTTCCCTCCCTCACCTATGGTCATGAGCTTTGGGTAATGACCGAAAGAACGAGATCGCGGATACAAGCGGTCGAAATGAGCTTCCTCCGCAGAGTGGCTGGGCGCTCCCTTAGAGATAGGGTGAGGAGCTCAGTCACACGGGAGGAGCTCGGAGTAGAACCGCTGCTTCTCCACGTCGAGAGGAACCAGTTGAGGTGGCTCGGGCATCTGTTCCGGATGCTTCCTGGACGCCTCCCTGGGGAGGTGTTCCGGGCACGCCCCACCGGGAGGAGGCCCCGCGGAAGACCCAGGACACGCTGGAGGGACTATGTCTCTCAGCTGGCCTGGGAACGCCTTGGGGTCCCCCCGGACGAGCTGGAGGAAGTGTGTGTGGATAGGGAAGTCTGGGCGTCTCTGCTTAGACTGCTGCCCCCGCGACCCGGCAACGGATAAAGCGGAAGAAAATGGATGGATGGATGTAAAACTTTGACATAGTCTGTAGGGGGCGCTAATGAGTCAATTTCAATATTTCAACTTTCAAATGACCTAGACCCTGGAGCTGAACAATGGATTAAAATTTTGTGCAAATCTGACTTTTTTTGTGCAAATGGGAGCAAATTTACTTTTGTCAAAAATTGGAAAAAACATGTCACATTTTGCCGCTCCGCTGCTCGGACAACGTTTAACTGATCCATATTCTATATTCAATAATAGATGGGACATGTGTTTAGACCATGTGGAGCGATTTTGAGACAAATCGGTGAAGCGGCCGAGGAGGAGATAATTTCCAGCCGATGTGTGAAAAAGATCCATTTTCATTTTTCCATTTTCCAATTAAATTAATGAGCTTCCTGTTTGTCAGGGGGCGGAGCCATTATAAATTTTTTTTCATGTCTTGACCTGAGGAACATGTGTACCGAATTTTGTGGCTCGACGACAAACTTGACCTCCGACCTCCTCCCATAGGCGCAATGTAAACTGACTTTTGTAGGGGGCGCTGTTCGGTCATTTTTTTAGTCCCATAAAAATAAACACCAAAAAAATAAATTTTTCGCCGGTTCTGAATTTTGGGCAAAATTTCACAACTTTTCATCAATGTTCAGGGGGTCAAATTAAGGTTCAAAGTGCAGAAGAAAAAAGAAACCAAACCAAACCAAACCAAACCAAACCAAGGAATTTTTTTTTTTTAAATCTTCGAGCAAAAACAATATAGGTTTCCATAGTAACCTATAATACAAATGATACGTCGTTTTAAAGCGAACGACCAGACGAACGCAACTATTGGGTTCTCGGTGATTGACGAGCGCTGACGCGATCGTCAATCACCTCGCCATCATGAGGTCACCCACCCCCCCCATAGGACCCCATTGATTACACTGTGTACTACAGCAGGAGCAAAACCATTCAGTGCCTCCGGCACTGTTTTGTCAGTGTCTGGGCACGCGCCGTCGGGCTTGGGGGACGAATGTCCGGGCTTTGCCCGGACATTTGTCCATAAGACGGTTGAAGGAACCCCCCTTTAATAGGACTTCAATCATTTCACTGTGTACTACAGCAGGAACAAAGCCATTCCGTGCCTCCAGCACGGATTTATCAGTGCTTGGGCACGTGCCGTCGCGTGCAGGTCACAATCTCCGGGCTGTGTCGGAGCAATAGGCCCTTACCCCGGTTGGGGCTCGGGCCTAATAAACCAAGGAATTTAAAAAAAAAAATCTTCGAGCAAAAACAAGATAGGTTTCCATAGTAACCTATAATACCTATAACATACAACGACCAGACGAACACAACTATTGGGTTCTCGGTGATTGTCAGGACCATGAACATATCAGGACCATGAACATATCAGGACCATGGACATGTCAGGACCATGGACATATCAGGACCATGGACATATCAGGACCATGGACATATCAGGACCATGGATATATCAGGACCATGGATATATCAGGACCATGGACATATCAGGACCATGGATATATCAGGACCATGGACATATCAGAACCATGGACATGTCAGGACCATGGACATATCAGGACCATGGATATATCAGGACCATGGACATGTCAGGACCATGGACATATCAGGACCATGGATATATCAGGACCATGGACATATCAGGACCATGAACATATCAGGACCATGGATATATCAGGACCCTGAACATGTCAGGACCATGGATATATCAGGACCATGGATATATCAGGACCATGGACATATCAGGACCATGGACATGTCAGGACCATGGACATGTCAGGACCATGGACATATGAGGACCATGTACCTTGGACATACAGTACAGAGCAAAAGTGTGGACACCCTCTCTCCTTCACTGAGTTCTGTTCATGACTATTGCTGTAGACCCGCACCAGGCTGTGTAAGGGCTGTTTGACCAATAAGGAGAGAGACCGGACCTGAACCCAGTCCAGATGGTTTTGGACCTGAACGCAGTCCAGATGGTTTTGGACCTGAACCCAGTCCAGATGGTTTTGGACCTGAACCCAGTCCAGATGGTTTTGGACCTGAACCCAGTCCAGATGGTTTTGGACCTGAACCCAGTCCAGATGGTTTTGGACCTGAACCCAGTCCAGATGGTTTTGGGGCTGGACCACAGAGTGAAGGGGCCAACAAGTGCTAAGCATCATGGGAACTCCTTCCAGACTGTTGGAGACCATTTCAGGTCCTGTTGAAGCTCATCCAGAGAATGCCAAGAGTGAAGCAGAATCAGAGCAAAAGGAGCTACTTTGAAGAACCAGAATATAACACATATTTTCACTTGGTTCATACTTTTTTCCTACGAACATAATTCACATGAGTTCATCATAGGTTTGATGCCTTCAGAGTCAATCTACAGTTTTCATAATCATGAAAATAAAAAACTCTTTAAATGAGAAGGTGTGTCCAAACTTTTGGCCTGACCTGTATCAGGACCATGGACAGCTGACAGAAACAAGGCAGCTACTGGATAAGGCGTCTTGCTCAAGAGCACAATGGCAAACGTAGCACAAAACCACTTCAACTCAAAAGAGGACAATCAAGTCAGCGTCTTGTTTGAACTGTGGTGATGTTCTGCAGCAGGAGGAGAATCCAGGAAAGTGATGAATCCAATAAATGTGATTTTAAAACAGAGGAGCCGTGAGGAGCGCGGTGTGTGGCCACAAATCCCAATCCAAAAACAACACATTCATCTGGTCCCAGTCCAGGTCTGAGCCTCAGGAAACTCTGCTTCCTCTCACCAAACCAGACCAATGTACGGATCATAAATGAGACTATTAACACTGCGACCACTGCAGTCAAACAGCTTTATGGGTAAGTAAATCTATTGGACCTAAAACAAAGCCAGACTCAGAGTAGACTTCTTTGCATCACTTAAAACAAATGTTATTCTTTTTAGAAAAAGGTTTAGTAAAACCTCCTGGAGTCTTCTCTTGTCGATATGTTTGTCCTTGTTTTGCCTGATCCCGAAGAGGAGCCAGAGATATTTGTGTCTCTGTCACTGGTTCTTCTACGACAGGAGTTTGGACATCCAGCCAACTTCAGCTCCACCAACACAGACATACAGATCTCTACAATCCACAGGTGTGCGTCAATAGTGTAGAGTCCATGCTAACGTCATGTACGTTAGCTGTAAACACACCATTGTAACGACCAGAACAGCCCACGTCGGGTCCAAACATTTTGAAATCTAGATCGTCAGCTCCGGGACAGGTCTGGGAACTAAAATGGCCGTCGCAGAAAATGGTTACGACGTCCTTTTACTGAGAGACTTTTTAAAAACACAAATCAAGATAATTACTGATGTTTAACTGATGTTTTGCTGATGTGTTACTGATGATTAACTGATGTGTTACTGATGTTTAACTGATGTGTTACTGATGTGTTACTGATGTTTAACTGATGTTGTAGGAGACACGTTTGGGCACTGTGTGAATGAATGGATGTTTGGAGGAGTGATGTATTGTGGGCGTGCATGTATGCGTGAGTGTGGGCGTGTGCGTGAGGGCCTGCGTGTGTGTGTGTGTGTGTGTGTGTGTGGGCGTGCATGTGTGTTTGGGCGCGGTACACGAAATTATGAATGAGCATACACCTGCGGGGGCACGGAAAGGGGAGAGAGGTCTGTTTGGGAGGCCATAATTTTTGTTGACCGCTATTATAGTTTGTTTGATTTATTTTTGCTATTTTCTCTGGCTTAAGTTTATTCACTATTTTTTTCTGTATAATCACCACGCATTTTTTGGCCTATGACAGCTGCGTTTATTATTAATTAAATCAATGTCATCGCAACTGGATCCAGCCTTCGTTTGTTTTACTAATTTAGCGCGTCATACAATTTTACCGGACCCAGCTCGCCTCTCCGCGGCTTTAGACAACAGGCAGCCGCTATATTTGTCAACAAAAAAGGCAATCCTTGAAGAGCATCAAAGCGTGTCTCCACAAACACATCGCGCATCTAAACTTCGAGACCGTGGTGAAGTTGGTTGGATATTGGATATTCGGCAGATATTCAGAGAGGGGAAGTGAGGAGTTCGTCAGCCGGCCTGAGAGTAGCACGGAGCGGACATGTACTCGCGCGAGTCTTCGCCTACATTTAGGGACCGTCAACATTTTATCCTACTCTTCACTTACATGAAAGTGGATATAAAAAAAGACTTTAATGCCTAAATAACACAATAAATTCATATATACTTTTAAAAAATGAAAAAGGATGATTATGACACAGAGCAAAATAGATGTAATTGTAATGTAAAAGTTCTAAATCACTTTGATCATTATAGGTTACAGTAAAATATAATATTATTCAATAGCTTTGGAAAATGTTGACCCTGTGACCCCAAAACACTTTAAAATAACAGGACTACCTGTAGGCTATAGATCTAAGGCCAATATCTCAATATTTTTTTTGTTTAAAATGCCAGTTTTTTTTTAATAGCTTTTAGGGAATTTGACCCACGTACTCCAAACCACTCTTAAATAACACTACTGCCTCTGGGCTATGGGGCTCAGGCCTTAATTGTTCTTAAAAGCTTTTTAAATTATACTTTGGTTAAAAATACCAGTGATATCTGTGTAGGATTTTGAATTGTATGAGTTGGAGGTTGGAGTTGGTGGTCATTGAATACATATTTTTGCAGATTTGGGTCCAGAAGTTGGCACTGGGAGTAAATGCTAAATCTTGTTGCCACTTTGCAGTTGGAAGAGATTGTGTATTATCTGATTTGGTGATTATTTTGTATATTTTGGTGTTCAGTTTTTTGGGGGGAATATTTATGAAATCCGCAATTGTATCATGTAGGCCGAAATGTATTGTTTGGATGTTGATTTTTTTTTGGATTGCTGATTTTAGTTGTAAGTATTCGAGGAAGCATTTACTCCCAATGCCATACTCCTGGGCCAACTGTGTAAGTGGTTTTAAACTGTCATTTGTGAGAATGTGATTGAGGTGAGTTATACCTTTATCTGCCCATGAATGGAAGTACAGAGGTTTATTATTGCTTGTGAATTCTGGGTTGTGCCAAATTGGGGAGCGGATGGATGGGGCAAGGGGGGTGTTTGTTAAATCGTGGAGTTTCCACCAGGCTGTCAGAGCTGCCGATATCGTTGGTGTTTTGAAAAGTGGGTATTTCTTTATTGATTGATTAAGGAAGGGTAGGTCTGAGAGATTGATGTTATTGCAAAGTGATTGTTCAGTGTCCATCCAGATTGAGTCAGAAGTGTTTGAGTGGATCCATTTGTGTATGTACTGTAAATGATTAGCTAATGAATAGTGGTAAAAATTTGGGGCATTGAGGCCTCCCTGTAGTTTTGGTTTCTGTAGTGTTGCGAGTTTGATACGGGGTGGTTTGTTTTTCCAGTAGAATTTGTTAATGGCAGAGTTGAGTGATTTAAACCAGGTTTGAGTGGGTTGAACAGGGGTCATTGAGAGTATGTAGTTGATTTTGGGGAGTATTGACATTTTAACCAAAGAGATTCTGACTGTGATTGAAATGGGGAGATTCATCCAGCGTTGTAAATCTTCTTCTAATTGTTTGAGTAAGGGGGAGAAGTTGAGAGAGAACAGCTCTGAAAGCCTGGAGGAAACCTTAATTCCCAGGTAAGTGATGTGGTTTGAAGAGAGTAGGACAGGAGGTGTGATGGCTGCAACATCCCAACTGTTTGACTGTAGGGGGAGAATTGAGGATTTACTCCAGTTGATTGAATATTGTGAGAGTTTGGAAAATGATTTGATGAGGTTTATTGTGTGGTGTAATGATGAAGGTGGGTTGTGTAAAAAGAGGAGGATATCATCTGCATACAGGCTGATTTTGTGTTCGATTGATTGTGGTTGGAATCCTTTGATTTGGTTATTTTGGCGAATTGCTGCTGCAAGTGGTTCTAAGAAGATTAGAAATAAAGATGGAGAGAGTGGACATCCTTGGCAGTTTCCGCGGTGAAGAATGAAGGGATGTGAAGTTCTACCGTTGGTGATGACAGTGGCAGTAGGTGAGGTGTAAAGCATTTTTATCCAGTTGACAAACGACCCCCCGAAGCCAAATCTCTCCAGTGTGGCAAACAGGAAGGTCCAGTCGACCCTGTCGAAAGCCTTTTCTGCGTCCAAGGATGCAATGATGGTTTTTTCCTGTTGTAGAGTTGACCAGTGAATTAAATTGAACAGCCTACGAGTATTGTCTGATGAGTGTCGTCCTTTAATGAAGCCAGTTTGGTAGGGATGAATGATCGTTGGGATTACTTTTTCTATTCGGAGGGCAAGGGTTTTTGATATGATTTTTGTATCGACATTGATAAGTGAGATGGGCCTGTAACTGGAGGGCAGTGTAGGGTCTTTGTTGGGTTTGAGGATGAGGGAGATTGTGGCAGAGTTCATGTGGGTTTGCAGCTTACTGATCTGTTCTGATTCCTGTAGCATACGCATGAATAGCGGGGAGAGTGTGGGCCAAAAATGTTTGTAGAACTCAGCAGGGAAGCCGTCGGGTCCAGGGGATTTATTGTTGGGCATAGCTTTAAGTGCTGTGCAGAGATCAAATTCTGTAATTGGTGAGTTTTAACCTGATATCTGGTTAGCTGAGAGAATGGGTAGGTTGATATTGTTTAGAAATGTGTGGATATTGTTTATATCTGGGTCAGAGTCAGAGGAATACAGTTTTCTGTAGTAATTTTCGAAGGTTTCATTTATTCCTTTTTGTGACGTTATATGCTCCCCTGCTGAGTTCTTAATGATGGGGATTGATGTTTTTTCTTTATTCAATTTGATCTGGTTGGCCAAGTATTTTCCTGATTTATTGTTGTGTTGAAAATTTTCTTGTCGGAGTCTGTGGATAAGAAATTGAGTTCGTTTATTTATTATTTCATTTAATTTTAGTTTCAATACTTTTATCTCTTTTTCCTGGTTCTCTGTTGGGTTGATCATGTTCGTTTGTTCCAGTGTGTTTATATCATGTTCTAACTTGTTTTCTAATTCTTTTTCTTTTCTAGCTTTGTGGACAGAGAACGAAATAATTCGGCCTGTTAGAACTGCCTTTCCTGTTTGCCACAGGAGTGAGGGTGAAGTTCCCGGGGAGTCGTTGGTCTCTGTAAAGGATGCCCACTCTCTTTTGAAAAAATTGTCAAAGTTTGCGTCTGCTAAGAGGGATGTGTTGAAACGCCATCTTGTTGGCTGTTTGGGGTGAGGTGAGAAGTTCCAGGAAATTGCTAGTGGGGCATGGTCACTAATGGTTATTGGGTGGATATGTTGTTCTGAGATTTCTGCCATAATTGAGTTACTGTTTAGGATGAAGTCAATGCGTGAATATGAGTGATGGACTGGTGAGAAGAAAGTGTATTGTTTTTTTGTGGGGTTTTTTAGTCGCCAGCTATCGCCAAGGCCGAAATCTTTCATGAATTGTTTGATGGTTTCTGTAGATTGCCAGGGCCTTTTGACTGTATTGTTTGATTTGTCCATGGAGGGATCGAGAACTGTGTTGAAATCACCAGCTAGTATGATTGGGCAGTTTGAGAAGTGTTGGATTTGTGTGAAAAGGGTTTGAAAAAATATTGGGTCATCTGTGTTTGGACCGTATACGTTACCGATTGTGAGGGGTGTATTGTTGATGGAGATGTTTATTATTATGTAGCGCCCCTCTGGATCTGCTATGGTACCGTGATGGGTAAATGATATTTTTTTATGGATTAGTATACAGACCCCTCTCTGTTTGCTATTGAGATGAGCTGTGAATAATTGGTTATACTGTGGGGATTTTATATTGTTGAACGTTGAGTTTGTAGCATGTGTTTCTTGTAATAGGCAAATGTCCGCTTTGAGCTTGGATAAATGGTCTAAAATCTTTGTTTTTTTCCTCTGATTACCTAAACCTCTAATGTTCCATGACACTAATTTGACAGTTCCCATTCTACATTCTGTTATAATTATGTGGTTGGTATGTGGGGTTTGTGTGGGCGTATGTGTGAGTGTGTGTGTTTGTAAGTGTGTTGACTTTGATGGGGAGCCTCATGTTTGGGTGTGGTGGGGGGCAGAGAGAGAGAGGATGTGTGAGTCATTGCGAGCGTTTGTAGTGAGAGGGAGAGGAAGTGGGGGGGGGGGAATAAAAAGTAATAATAATAATAATAACAATAGTAACAATAAAGAAAGTAAATAACCAGGATAATAAACTGGGGACCAAAATAGGGAGATTTTACAAATACAAAATCAAATAACAATTCGTATTCGGTAGCTCGGGATTTGCGTCCGAAATCACACTTGAAGGCAGTTGGGAGGTTTACCCTCCCCCCGTGGCCGCAAAAGAGAAAATATTAAGAGATAATAACAGTGGGGAGAATACTAAATAATAATAGCATTGATATTATTATTATTAATAACATTATTAATAATAGGGTTAGGGTTAGGGGTGATAATAATAATAATAACAACAACAATACTTAAAAACCGATGTGGCTAAGGAGTCATATAGGGGAGGGAAGACAGGAAAGTGAATAATCGCGTAACAAAGGAATAATTTGATCATTACAAAAATACAACTACTGGAGTCGTTCTGATGACGTCGTCTTTGTGGGACAGTGTTTACAATGGTCAGCTCTGGAGCGTTGGTGCAGCGTGCGCGCTGTTGCCACCGGTGAGCCAATAAGTTATTTGAGAGTTACGATAAAG
This sequence comes from Knipowitschia caucasica, assembly GCA_964034765.1. NCBI lineage: Eukaryota > Metazoa > Chordata > Actinopteri > Gobiiformes > Gobiidae > Knipowitschia > Knipowitschia caucasica. The sequence continues at coordinate 3,142,213 of OZ035828.1, forward strand.
TGTACCTTCGATGTAGAGTTTATCCTTCGATAGCCTGACCTTCTTTCCCGCGGATCTTGCCTCAAAGAAAGCCGGCTGGAGCAGCTTGCGCCTCCGCATGACCTCCGGGGGAAACTGGTTGCTTAGGGCAAGCTTCGACCCTTTGAGCTGTTTGGCATTCCCCATGATCATGGATTTATGCCTGGGGTCCAGGAGTTTGGCCACGATGGGACGACTTCGGGATTCCCCCTCGCGCTGGGGTCCTAGGCGGTGTGCTCTTGCAAACTGGATATGTCGAATCGCGCTATCCTCCAGCTTGAGGTTGGATTTGAGGAAGGATTTCACAATGTTTTCTGTCGTTTGGTAAGTTTCTTTTGGTTCTTCGGGTAATCCATGTATAATAATATTGTCTCGCATGCTTCTGCATTGTAGATCGAGGATGTTGTTTTGAACGGATCTTGATTCATGTTGTAAATTTGCTGTCAAACTCTTGAGATTGATCACCACTGCATGAAAAGTGTGATTTTCGTCTCTTTTCGGCCCTGTATATTACTGTGAAACTTCTGGGATTCGGCTGTTGACGGTAGTTTGTTGTCCCCTCCTCCCTCCTCCACAGGAGGCTTTAACATGTAAATGGAAATGCTGTGAGCTATACAAATGCTAATCAGGGTTGAGGGGGAGCACAACTTTGCGCCATGCTACTTTCAGTCAGTCTGCAGCATGGATCAGGTCAGCACACCGTAGACCCGGATTTTGTAAATGCTCAAACTGTTTACACACACACACACACACACACGCACACGCACACGCACACGCACACGCACACACACACACACATCAGATACATATTTGATCATGATTGATTATAGCTTGTCATGTCAAAATCAATTAAATAAATCTAATAGGACAAAAGACATGTTGAAAGTGTAAGTGCTCATCTCATGTATGTACAGTACAGACCAAGAGTTTGGATTTTGTATTTTTATTCATGACTATGAACCTTGTAGATTCACACTGAAGGCATCAAAACTGAATTATGTATGAAAAAGTATGAACCAACTGAAAAGATGTGTTTTCTATTCTCGGTTCAAATTATATATATATATATATATATATATATATATATATATATATATATATATATATATATACTAGGGCTGTATACTAAAGGGACTTTAACCCCGAGACTTCTCAAAGGGACTTTAACCCCGTGACTTTCTCAAAGGGACTTTAACCCCGTCAGGTAGCGAACCTGTTTTTAATCTAATCTGATCTATAGATACATGACATTTGGCAGACCTTAAAACAGACCATAATTTAGTTCACTCAATTAGCAGACTTTGAATAAACAGGTGTCCGCTCTTACCTTTTGTCGAACAGGGCCCAGGTACCGTCAAAAGTCCACCAAATATCAGCTTTTCCACGTCCAACCAGGTCTCCAGATCATGAACCAGCGCTCACTAGTACCGGGAACTAGCTTCCATCGGCAGAGACCAATCACCCGTCAAAAATCCCCGGAATGCGGACATGGGAAAACAATTTGAAACGCTAAGTCCAAAAAACAGGACACAAAAAAAATATAGTGAGACAGCGAAAAAGAGTCCCGGAGCCGGTCGCCTCTCCAGCCTGCTGGACCGCTCCCAGGCCCCAGACACTCTCAGCTCTCCCACGCCGAGAAAAAGAAACAAAGCAAACTCCCTCAAAACAATCCAGAGAATGGCACAAACCGAGCCGCGCATTCTCCACCAAATCTGTTAGGATTTAGGCAGAGAGAGACGGATCGTGGTGTGCCAAACTCTGGAAGTTTATTTAAGTTTCTCTCAAGTTCCACTAGTTTACTCTGTTTCTTTTCCTCAGACAGAATAAAGGCAGTACACAGTTTATATAGTCATTGTCACGTCACACATCGAAAGACATACGTGTCACAAAGAGACAGTCACATCATAGTCATAACATGGAGTCCTTGTAGAGTCCTTGTACAGTCCTGCACGTAGGCCATATTGCTATCTAATACTAATACTCGGTTCAAAATTATATAATATATATATATATATATATATATATATATATATATATATATATATATACTAGGGCTGTCAAACGATTCATTTTTTTTAGTTGATTAATCGCATAGTAATGGTGAGTTAGCTCACGATTAATTGCATGTTTAACATTCTATTTCAAATCCACTCCAATTGAAGTTAAATGAGATTATCAAATATAATTACCAGTGTTGGGTAAGTCACTTTGAAAAAGTAATTAGTTATAGTTACTAGTTACTTCTTCCAAAAAGTAATTGACTTACTAACTGAGTTACTCCACTATAAAAGTAACTAGTTAGCAGTAAAAGTAACTATTGCGTTACTTTTTCGTTTGTCGTGGTACCGAGCTTTAGCTGGCTGTAATTTAGGATAACTTCTAAGTAGATTAATTGTTGCAACAACCCCACCCTATTTTAGTATGATATGTTAGTTTAGGGAACTGTCCTGCAGGCAAACAGGTATAAGACAGGCCAAGGTGCCATTTAATTAAATTGCATTTATTTTTATCCATTGATCAAACAAACAGATTACAAAACTTGCAATTGAAAGAGACTATTTTAAAATAATTAGTTCCCAAAGACACACACGAGCAACACTCACGCCTGACAGTCAAGAACCAGGGAGAATACAGTGCGCAGAGCGCGCCTGACAGACAAGAACCAGGGAAAATACAGTACGCAGAGCGCGCCTGACAGACAAGAACCAGGGAGAATACAGTACGCAGAGCGCTGAGTATGTGAACGGAGCAATCGCTTGCTGCTGTTATTATAATAGCTAGATCCATGCTTGCAGCCCGTGCAAAGCTTGCACTCACTCACAGCCGCTAACAACAACCAGAGCGGCCACGGAGGAGGCCATCTCACACGCAGCATTCTGAGTGATATTCTTATGGATAAATGGGCGGGTCATCATGCGTTAAAAAAAATAACGCGTTAATAAAAAATGTAATTAACGTGAGTCAAAACGATAATTTTGACAGCCCTAATATATACACAAACGGTTGTTGGTGTTATCATCACTCTCTTTACACAACCAAAACATGGGGACTTCACAAACTGAATGCGCATTTCGCGCATGCGCAAAACGCAACGAAATACTTTGCCTGAAGTCGACGGTGGAGTCTCGTGGAACGTGAAGAGAGCACTTTTTTGAATGTACGGTAAGTGTTAAGACACGTTGTTCATTGTTATAAAGGTATAAAGCTAAAGAAGTGTGTTAAGAACGAGTATACATTCGACTATATTATCTTATAAAACTCGTGTGTTCGACCAGCTCAGCGGTGAATGCAGTGACTGTGGCCGTGTTCAGAGCCGCTCTCCCGGAGGCCTGAGAGAGCTCTGTCCGGCCTCTGGGAGTTTACTGAGGACAGCGGTGAATGTAGCTGTTAGTAGCTAACTGTAGCCATGTTCAGAGCCATATTCCCGGCCCTAACTACGCGGGCCGCCGCCGCAAGGAAGCTAGGAATCACATATATATGTGATATATATATCACATATGTGATTGCTCCGTGTGTGATAACTTTCTGTGAAGCATGGAGCTGCAGGAGCAGGGACGAGGCGCACAGAGCAGGAGAGAAGGCAAGCACGATTTGCGACTCACGGCACCGTCAGGGGTCGTGGCTCACGGTTATCAATTTAACTTTTTAGGGGTATCTGTGGATTATTAATGACACATTGTGGATCTGGAGGCATATATTTACAAGTAACCAGTATGTTACACACTCTTCATCATCTGGTATGTGTTTATATAGCTCTCCATGTTCGTTTACCACTGACTCAGGAGCTGTGAGTTGCGGCTCAGCAGTCAGAAGTCATGGCTCACGGTTAAAAATACCACAAATCTGTGCTTTTTAGGGGTATCTGGGAATTATTAGGGGCAACAGTGACTCAATTGGCAGAGCTTTGGTCTTTGGACCTAATGATCGTGGGGTCGTGCGCCCACAACCACCTGCTCCTTAACATTTGTTCAAGCTATGGCCTGGAGCATGACATTAAATATAATGCAGTGAAAAGTTTGGTTATGATCTGTAGAGCCAAGGAGGATAAGAAGACATCATATCCTGATTTTTATTTGTCTAATGCAAGGCTTCATGTTGCAAACAAAATAAAATATCTTGGGCATATATTGACAGAAGACTTGTCTGATGATGCTGACATAAACAGGCAATGTAGAACGTTGTATGCCCAGGCAAACACGCTGGCGCGTAAATTTGGCTTTTGTACGGACAAAGTGAAAATTATGTTGTTCAAATCATATTGTACACCTCTGTACACAGCGCACCTTTGGTCGAACTATAAAAAAGGAACTTTCCAAAGGTTGCAGGTGGCCTATAACGACGCTCTGCGTGTGCTTCTCAGGAGGCCGAGATGGACCAGTGCGAGTGAGATGTTTGTCACTGCTGGAATAAACACGCTGCAAGCCACACTGCGGACGCTTATGTACCGTTTCATATGCCGTTTGAATAAGTCTGTTAATACAGTAATTGGTTCATTGGTTGATGTCACCTGTAGTGCCATTCGCTATCAGTCGCTAATGTGGAGGCACTGGTATAGCTGTCTTTTTAAAGGGACTGTGTAATTTATTTGTTTGTAGTTTAATGTTGTTTGTGATGTCGCTGTCTTTTTTGGACCTTGAGTCCGTAATAAAGTTGAATTGAATTGAATTGAATTGAAATGTCAGTATTAGCAGCGCAGGTTTACAGTCATAGTGCAAGTGGTTGATTAAGTGATACAGGCCTAAATACAGATTATTACATGTATTTGCAGGGCTTATTTCATATTTTAATGAGAAATACTTTTTAGGGGTATTTATGAATTATTAATGTATCTGTATCATTTTCCATGTCCTCAGTGCCTCATACATACTTTCCCAGCTGATATGTGTTTGTATTACTCTATTGTTAACGAGACATAAGTCAGGACTCGTCTGCTGACACCAGGGGGCGCTGTCTAATCTCATGTTGAATCCTGCACGACGTTGGACATCTCGCTTGCAATTTAAATTTCACCAAAATATTGAGGTAAGTTATTTTGTTTCGTTTTTTGGAGTCTGTCTTTTAATCATTTTAACATTTTAAAGGGCATGACATTTAAACAGGAAAAAAAAAACTTGGTTGTAATTCTGTGGCTTCAAAGAATACACAAAACTTGCAGATACAGAGCAGAGTGTATACTCCATAGGACAAAAGATGAGGCAAGGTGTATAACACAGGTTTGGTCACATAAGAAATAAATAACTAAAAAACCACTGAGACATTATTATTTGTTATTTATTAATAATGCTAAAGGCATTTGAAAAAATACATACAATACACAAACAAACACAATTATATGCTCGAGGATCCAAGTCCACTGCGAGGAAAACGCTCCTAAAGGAAGCAGTCCTCAGGCGAAAGAGCGGTCCACCAGCCATGTTGACCCCAGTGCAGCAGCCTCAGACTGGGGTAGCGAGCCATCATCACCATCGCTCACCTCCACCGGGTCAGCAGCAGCGCCCAGAGCCAGCCCCTCTCACCGCTCCAGCGTCCCCGAGCACACAGCGTGGGTCGCCTGTAGCTGAGAGTCAGCACCCCCGCTCCTCCTCTCCATGTGTTCAGCGGCGCTCAGGCGCCGGTCCTGCTTCGGGTGAACCCGCTGGTTCCGTCCACCGAGCTCCTTCTCCGAGGCCACTCTTCGCCCCGACCACTCTGATTATTGGAGATTCCATCGTGAGACACGTCCGCTTCTTTAACGCGGTCACTTGCTGTATTCCCGGAGCTACTGTACCAGACCTGCTCATACGTCTCCCTCCTCTGCTTCAGTCCCTGCCTGATACCGTTTCCAAGGTAGTCGTGCATGTGGGAATTAACGACATGAAACTTCAGCAGTCAGAAGTCACTAAGAAACATTTTATGGATCTGTTCCACCTCCTTCAATCCTCCGGATTATCTGTTTTTATCTCTGGTCCAATCCCGACTGTAAACAGAGGTGACTGCCTCTACAGTCGTGTTGTGGCGCTGCATATGTGGATCCAGGCTACATGCAGCTCTTTTAACTTTGTCTTTGTGAATAACTTTGCCCTTTTCTGGAAACGTTACGAAGCCTATCGTCCAGACGGATTACACCCAAACAGATACGGTAGCAGCCTGTTGATGGATTACATGCGTCATGTTGTTCAGCGTTCCCCGAGGGGGCGTGACTGTTTACATCTGAGCCCCCTCGGACCCCACCGCACTCCCCCGCCTCCTGCTCACCAGCACCGGGTGAGTACAACGGTGCAAACACTGCTCCCTGTCCGTCTGGCAGTGCATTACCAGTCCAAACACTGAACTGTGCTGACTCCCTTCTGACTCTGGGAGCTAAAGAACAACAAGGGTTTTCACATTTTAGGCCAATTGAGACTGTGTGTGTTCCTCGCACCAGCTCAAAAATGTTTTTAAATTCTAAAAAACGAAATCAAAACAGGACAGCAGTTAGACGGTCCAACTCTGCAAATCTAATTTCTGTTCCCTGTAGAAATCAATCAACCACATTAATCGACTCTGACGTTATTTTTAAACTTGCTATGCTTAATGTCAGATCTCTATGTAACAAATCATTTTTAATTAATAATTTTATCACTTCTTATGATCTTGATTTTATGCTTATGGCTGAAACATGGCTGGACCAAAATACAGGAAATGCAGTTCTAATAGAAGCAACACCACCCAATTTTAAATTCGAATCCGAAATACGAGAAAACAAAAGGGGGGGAGGCATAGCTGCAGTTTTTAGAGAGCACTTTGTCTCCCATAGAATGCCCCTTGGAAATTTTTCATCGTTTGAGTATATTTCTTTTAAAATGGAACAAAAGCAATCTTCTACTCTTTTCATTGTCCTGTACAGGCCACCACAGTCATGTTGCGATTTTATTGACCATTTTACTGAACTACTTTCATTCGTGTGCACAGATTTTGATAGTTTAGTTATTACAGGTGATTTTAATGTACATGTTGATAATGTTGATGACAGAAATGCAAAGGAGCTGGCTTCTGTATTTGAGACCTTTGGTTTCATTCAGCACGTGAGTGGCCCCACCCACAGCAGGGGGCACACTCTTGACCTGCTAATTACAAAGGGGGTTAATGTATCAAATGTTAATGTAGTTGATGTTGCTTTGTCAGATCATTTCTGTGTATTTTTTGACATGTGTTTTGCTAGCAAACCACCAGCTGAATTTACAACTGTTAGAAGAAGACACATACATGAAAACACAAGTGAAATGTTCATGGGAATGCTAAATTTTGAGAAAACTCCATGCTCTACTGTTGATGAATTGTATAACTCTGTCACCACCAGTGTTCTGACTGTTCTGGACGCCATTGCTCCTGTGACGGTTAAAATAGTTACCAGTAAGAAAAAGGCCCCATGGACTAAGGCAGACTCGGTTAGGGCACAGAAGCAAGAGTGCCGGAGGGCCGAACGGAAGTGGCGAAAGTCCAATTTCCAGGGCGATTATGAAATCTTTAAAGATGAGTTGGGTGAATTTAACCGGGTTCTACGTAGAACAAGAGAAATGTATTTTTCTGACATTATTGGAGGTTGCAGTAACAATTTTCGTGTTATGTTTTCAACAGTTGGTAGATTAACGAACCCCCCTGTAAAGTTGCCCCTAGAATTTTCCTCTAAATCTAGGTGTAATGAGTTCGCACAGTTTTTTGATGACAAAGTACAAGGAATCAAAAACACTATCACCTCCACAGCACGTATAACAATGCAACAGCCAGAGAAGCTTTCTGAGCTAACTCACTTTGCACCTGTGGATACTGAAACTGTCAAAAAGATAATCATGAGTCTGAGCTCCTCCACATGTAGCCTGGATATATTGCCCTCTAAATTTCTGAAGTCCGTCCTGAGCAGTTTGTTACCTTCACTGACACAAATAGTAAACATGTCTCTGTCGTCAGGAACATTTCCTATGGCCCTAAAAACAGCAGTCATAAGACCTCTCCTAAAAAAGAGCAGTCTGGATCCTGCGGGACTTCAAAATTATCGCCCCATATCGAATCTGCCATTTATTGGAAAAATTCTTGAAAAAGTGGCCTCCCAACAACTTACTGAATTTTTAACAATGAATAATTCTTTTGATATGTTCCAGTCTGGGTTTAGACCCCACCACAGCACTGAGACCGCTCTAGTGAAGGTAACAAACGACATTCGACTTCACACTGATGCAGGTAAAGTCACAGTTTTGGTCATGTTAGATCTTAGTGCCGCGTTCGACACTGTCGACCATGAGATCCTCATGCAGAGACTGGAGGACTGGGCTGGTGTCACTGGCACAGCCCTAGACTGGTTTAGGTCTTACCTGGAGGATAGGAAGTACTCTGTGGAGATTGGAGACTGCGTCTCAGATGATGTGGCCCTGACCTGTGGTGTACCACAGGGGTCGATCCTGGGACCTCTCCTATTTAATCTCTACATGCTGCCGTTAGGTCAGTTAATACAAAGAAACAAAGTGTCCTACCACAATTACGCTGACGACACTCAGATCTATGTCTCACTGACTGCAGGAGAACATGGACCACTGGATTTGCTCCTTCACTGTATCCAACAGATCAGTGACTGGATGCAAAATAATTTCCTCCAGCTAAATACAGACAAAACCGAAATCATTGTCTTTGGTCCCCAGAAACAAAGAGAGGGCGTCATTTGTCAACTTCAGTCTCTCTCCCTACTTCCTTCAGACAAGGTCAGAAATTTGGGGGTAATACTGGACTCAGACCTAAATTTCAATAGCCACATAAAATCAATAACATCAACAGCTTTTTACCATCTGAAGAACATTGCCAAAGTTAGAAATATAGTGTCCAGGGCAGACTTGGAGATTCTTGTCCATGCATTTGTCTCCAGCAGGCTAGACTACTGCAATGGCCTGCTTACAGGTCTGTCCAAACAGACCTGTAAGCAGCTGCAGTACATCCAAAATGCAGCAGCTAGAGTCCTGACAGGAACCAGGAAGTATGACCATATTAGTCCGGTCCTCAGGTCTCTGCACTGGCTTCCTGTGGCTCAAAGAATAGATTTTAAAACGGCTCTGCTTGTGTACAAGTCTCTCCATGGCCTTGCACCAGAATACATTAGTGACATGTTGGTGTCATATGAACCAGCCCGGACTCTGAGGAGCACAGGGACTGGCCTCCTGCTGGTGCCCAGAGTGAGAACCAAACATGGGGAGGCTGCGTTTCAGATCCATGCAGCTAAGATCTGGAACAATCTCCCTGAAAATGTGAGGGAGGCGTCTACTCTGTCAATGTTCAAATCCAGGTTAAAGACTGTTCTGTTTGCCTGTGCATACAACTGAAGGATTTTATCTCCATTTTTAATGCACTGCTGTCATTTATTTATTTTTTTTAAATTTCTTGTGTAATTTTGAAAGTTTTAATGGTTTTATTCTTTTGTGTGATTTTAATGTTTTAATTGTGTTTTAATCTTTTGTGTGATTTTAATGTTTTAATTGTGATTCTGGTGTTTGTTTTATGTGATGATTTGTGATGTGGACTGTGAAGCGCTTTGTGTTGCCATGTGTATGAAAGGCGCTCTACAAATAAACTTTGATTGATTGAAAAGCCACTTGTACCAATTTGTCCTTATAGTAATATAATGTGGATGACAAAGTGAGCCAAGAACCCAGAGTAGAGATTTCTTTGTCTTTGAACAAACACAAACATCAGGGCATTTCATTTCAGGGCATTTTCATTCTAAAAAAAAAGATTATTGTTAACTTTGGAGGATAGTGTGCTGAGGTGCACTTACTATTGTAAATAGAGAATTAAAGAGAAAGACCCTAATGACATAATTTTATATGATCATGTTACCGAACCCAGATGTTCAAAATACAGAATTCAAGTAACTTCTGTTGTGGTGAAATGTTTGAAGATGCTTATTTGAGCCTTTGGTGGCCCAGCGGCTGTATGACTGCTGCACGGCACCTGTACTTTCCCTCATAACTGAGACCCCTTCTGAAGAAGAGCAATTTAGATTTTGATTTTAACAACTACAGACCGGTATCCAACCTGCCATTTTTAAGCAAAATTTTAGAAAAACTTGTTTTTACCCAGCTCAATGCCTTTTTAGATCAGCAACAAATTTTAGAGAAATTTCAATCAGGTTTTAGGGTGAACCACAGCAGAGATTGCTCTTTTAAAGATTTTAAATGATTTTAGACTAAATTATGATTCTAAAAAGGTGACTGTGTTGGTTCTACTGGATCTAAGCGCTGCCTTTGATACAGTAGACCACACCATTCTTTTATCCCGCCTGAAACACCTCGGCCTCTCTGGTGCTGTCCACAAATGGTTCACTTCTTATTTAACAGACAGATCCTTCATGGTGAGTTTGGATACCTGCTCCTCTCAGGTCCATAAAATCACATGTGGTGTGCCCCAGGGTTCCATTTTAGGTCCAGTCCTTTTTAACCTGTACATGCTCCCTCTTGGCGGTGTCATCAGGAGACATGGAATTAACTTCCACAGTTATGCAGATGATACACAGCTGTACATCTCCATGTCTCCTGATGACACCGGGCCAATGGATGCTCTTTTTAACTGCATTTTAGACCTGAAATCCTGGATGGCAGAAAACTTTCTCCAGCTCAACCAGGACAAAACTGAGGTTTTAGTCATCGGTCCTGAGGCCCAGAGAGAGAAACTTTTATCAAAACTCCAATCACACTCTTTTAATCCATCATCACAAGTGAAAAACCTGGGCGTAATCTTTGACTCGGAGCTGACTTTTATTCCTCACATCAAGAACATCACAAAAATAGGTTTTTATCATTTAAAGAACATCGCCAGAGTCCGCCCCATTCTCTCTCGGGGCAACACGGAGACGCTGATGCATGCTTTTATCACCAGTCGCATTGACTACTGTAATGCCCTGCTCTCTGGTCTTCCCAAAAAGAACATTTCAGGTTTACAATTACTTCAAAAGTCGGCCGCACGTGTCCTGACTAAGACCAGGGGGCGGGACCACATAACACCGGTTTTAAAATCGCTGCATTGGCTCCCAGTGTGTTTCAGGATCGATTTTAAGGTTCTTTTAATGGTTTTTAAATGTCTTAATGGTCTTGGGCCTTCTTATCTTTCAGATTTGCTTTTATCCTATGAACCTTCCCGGCCCCTGCGCTCCTCCGGCAGCAGACTCCTAACCATCCCCAAAGTCAGGACACACACTCACGGCGAGGCATCTTTCCAGCACTACGGCCCCCGTCTCTGGAACAGTCTGAGGAGGAGCTCAGGGCCGCAGAGAACATTCATATTTTTAAGAGTAGGCTCAAGACACACCTTTTTAGAGTAGCTTTTGATTAGTATTTATTATTTATTATTGCTTTTTAGTACATCTATTTATGTTTTTAGACACATTCTATTTTTATTTATTTTTATCATTTACTATTTTTAATTATTTATTGTATCTACCCATTTACTATTGTTATTATCAATATTAGGCAGCTGCCATTTTTCTTTTTATTGTCACATTTTATTGTTCTACTTTCTATTGTATTATTGTATTGTTTTAGTGTCCCCAGTGTTTCCTCTGGAGGAGGCCTCTGCACTGAGAGCTGGGGTCTGCTGTGGCTTCGGGGGTCTGGCTCTTGGATCCGGTGGGGGTCTGGGGCCTCCTCTCTCCTCTGGGTCCTATGGGGTCTGAGTCCTGGGCCTGGTGGGGTCTGGGGCCCCTCTCTCCTCTGGGTCCTGTGTCGTTCCCTGTGGCTGCAGCCGGCTCTCTGCTCCTGGTGCAGATGGCTCCTTGGATGGCGCTTCTTCAGCCGGTTACATCTGCTCCCAGCCCCATTTCTTTTTATTGTTTTACCTATTTTACCTGATATGACTTTATACTTGTATGTGTGTGTCTGTGTGTGTGTGTGTGTGTGTATACGCATGTGGTTGTATATATAATTATAAATGTGGTTTTGGGGGGGTCTGTGGGGAGGAGGGTTTAGGGCTGGGCATGTTGGATTGTTTTTAACTAAACTGTAAAGCACTTTGTGTTACACTTTTTGTATGAAAAGCGCTTTATAAATAAAATTTGATTGATTGATTGATTATGGTCATGGTGTTTATGGTGGTCATGATGGTAACGGTGTTCATTGTGTTCATGGTGGTCACGATGGTAACCGTGGTCATGGTGTTCATGGTGGTCACAATGGTAACGGTGTTCATTGTGGTCACGAAGTTAATGGTGTTCATTGTGTTCATGGTGGTCACAATGGTAATCGTGGTCATGGTGTTCATGGTGGTCACGATGGTAACGTGTTCATTGTGTTCATGGTGGTCACGATGGTAACGTGTTCAGTGTGTTCATGGTGTTCATGATGGTAACGGTGTTCATGGTGTTCATGGTGGTCACGATGGTAACCGTGGTCATGGTGTTCATGGTGGTCACGATGGTAACCGTGGTCATGGTGTTCATGGTGGTCACGATGGTAACCGTGGTCATGGTGTTCATGGTGGTCACGATGGTAACCGTGGTCATGGTGTTCATGGTGGTCACGATGGTAACCATTGATGTATATTTCCAAAATGCTGCACACGCAGACGAAGAATGTTGTAACTCCCCCAGCCCCCAAGGACGAGGATAGCAAACAGGAAGGCGCCGCTGAGGGTTTGGAATGGGGGAGATACGGAGCCAGGAAGCGAGACGGAGGAGTCCAAAGTCCATGAACTGGCTGATGCACATGCCTCTTCTACACATTATTACTTATAGGCTTTTGCTTGACCTATGGAACTCCCCCAGCCCCCCGCAGCAGCTGTGTTTGTTTAGTCTCACACAGGCGCCGCAGGGGTGGGGGCACTAATCCCAAGGCCGAAGGCGCCTCCCAAGACCAGACCAGACCAGACCAGACTCAGACCATATGACGTCATCGGACATTCTGATAAAACTGCTGGGAGGACATTTTAGTCTCAGTCAGAGTCTGAGCACAGGGAAAGATTTTAGGGAGAATTAATAGCTCCAAGAGTTTTGTATCAACATTTAATTGTAAAGAGAAATAAATGTTCTATTTAAACTTGTATTCTTGATCTGATTTCTGTATCAAACTTTGAACACGTCAGTCAAATCTTTTTTGACAACAAATGGTGACCCCGACGTGATTTTATACAGAAAGAAGACGCAAGATGAGCTCAGATAGAGAAACTGGGTCTGTGGGTCTGGAGACTCTCTGCTCTGCAAAAAAGGTAAGCAGATCATATTTTTGAGAATCTGCACATTGTTTTTTAATAGAAGAGAGAGAGGTCTCAGCCCAGCATGACTGCAGGTGTGGACAGACCCGCCGTGACGGGCGTTTTATCGGACGCGATAAAACAATAGTCAGGTTTTGACGTTTTAGCCTTGAGGGAAGATTGGGTCCCCTCTAAAAAAAAAAAGAGAAAAGAAAGTCCACAAGAGTTTTAGAAGTGCAAAAGAGGCACACCATTTTAGAAGTGCAGAAGAGGCACACCGTTTTAAAAGTGCAGAGAGGCACAAGTGTTTAGTGAAAATTAGAAATAGGGACAGCTATAGGGTCAGAAGTTACAGGATAATAAAACCTTCCATATCCCCGGGGGGCGGGAAAAAAGGTACATTTAATTTAAACAAAAAAGCCAAGTATTTAAACTGTTGGATTCTGACTATTGAATAATAATGATCTGATTAATCAGGATCAGAGAGCCACTTGGCTGTAGTATACGAGTTTCATGTGGAGAAATGAAAAGGATCAGTTCTGGGAGTTCTCTTGTATTGTGATGTAATGTTTTAATAGTTACAGAGGTACTACTATTATGAAAAAAGAGGAATACACTTATTAGGAAAGAGATTGATCCTGCTGTAACTAGTAATACATTATTCATGTAAGCAAATTGTAATGTTTTCCATTACTGACATATTTAATGATAAGTGTAAAGTGTCGTTTGACGTGAGAAAACTCTCACCACTGATTAAAACATTGTCACGGGGAAAAAAAAACAGGAAAATGTAGCAAATTTTAAAGGGGATGTTCATGAATTTGGTGTATTTCAGTCGTACATGTTCTCCTCTGTTTGAGAAGCCACACAGCCCCTCCCCTCTGCTCTTGTCTCTCTCTCCGTTAAGAAAGAGGCATACCAAATATATTTTTTGTAGAAAATTACATTTATACAGTCAGAGTCATATGATCACAGAACTTTGAGTTGGATTGTAAAGAGGTATTATTTTATTTTTTGGCCATTTCCAAGGCGTCTAGACAAGTTATTAAACATTTTTTCCCAACATTTTGGTGATATAAAATTTAAAATGATCTTAGAGAGCATTATACTTTTGAAAAAAATAGGGTTTAGGATAGCAGTTGAATGCAGATTTGGTTTTCAGAATTTAATGTTTAAAATGTTAATATTAATTATTTCATAGGTTTATTTAGATTTGCAATTAATCATTGGTTTTGTATTGTATTAACGCACTTGTTTGTGTTTCTTGTTTGTCTGTTTTTTTTGAGAAAACTTCTGTCTTTGCCAAAATTGTCCCCGCCACAAACCACAACTGAGCTCTACCAAAACGGACCATCAGCGTCTCCCCCGACCCACAGGGGGCACCAACAACAGCAGTATCGGCTGCAGCAGCTAACAAGAACTTTCGAAGAAGATTTCTCCAGCCTCCATTTCTATTGAAGCATGGCAAAGAAAGGGCCACAGACTTTTGCACAAACTGAGTGAAGTTATGTGCAAGAAGAGGAACGGTGTGTGAACCGAGCGAAAGAGACGACACATTTGTGTGCGTCAGATATGAGAAAGAAAGTTATTGAAAGAAGAAGAAAGTGATTGAAAGAAGAATAAAAGACATTGGGAGACGCCATGAGAAAAAGAAAGAGACATTAACAGACATTTGAGGAGGACGTGGCCGGGCAAATGAAACAGACAGAAGGTAGTATACACAGACAAACAACAACGCACCGAGACATATAAGACATTTAGGTCATATTTACACATTTAGGTCATACGTTCATGACACTATTATTATTATTTAAAGTTACAGACGCGGAGAAGTTTAGAATTATTGGTTTAAACTGCATGATTTTGTTACTACAGACATTTAGAGCAGTGTTCCTCAGCCTTTGAGCCGTGGCTCCTTTCTCATTTAAAACAATCACATGCACAGTTGAAACTGGTGCTAGGAAAAAAAAAAAAGAGCTGCAGCCTTTAATGGACGTTGCATTTAGTACAAAGTGGTTTGTTCAGACAATCAAAGTTTGAAAAATGATTTAAAGTATTTCTAAATCTTGGCTAAAGGTGATATTGGATCATTTCTGATAACACACTAACGCACCACGGCCCACTGGTTGAGAACACGGATGTAGAGACATTTTATGAAATCTTTTATGACATTTTTCTCTTCCAAATAGATAAATTAGAAACAATTAGGACAATTATGTCTTTGATATAACTGTTGGCAGTTTATCTGAGACATGATTGGTGCAAGTACGATTAGTACACGTACAATAATAGTCTTTTCTCCACATGAACGTGAAACAAAGATGAAGTATCAAAGTTTGAAATTAATTCACATTTTTAATGAATCCGAACTGGCTTTACTGAAAAAGGGAAAACATTTATAGCACGTGCACGAGTCTGAAAGTAACAATAAGAGCTCATTAAACTATAGGGGACACAGTCTGTGAGAAGTCCGAGTAAAGACCACGTGGCTTAAACATTAAAGTTTGAAATGGATCCTTTTAGGAAAAATCTCTTAAAGCTCTGCATATTCTGCAGGCTCTGAAAGTTGCAACAATAAAATAACTCATGAGACAATTGTAATTGGACATGAAAAAATATAACAAAATTAAATTACAGGCCTTCTGTGTTGTCTATATGTTTGTGTGTGTTATATGTTTGTGTGTGTTATATGTTTGTGTATGTTATATGTTTGTGTGTCATGTCAAATACACTACGCTGACCTTAACAAACTCTGGACCAAAATACTAACGTGAGGATTCGGTGTGTGGCCAGTGAGTGTGTTGTGAGTGAAGAGTGAGTGAGGAGTGGTGAACGAAGAATGGAATAACAAATGTTTTCTGTAATGTTTTAATGAGATCATTGAATAATTATTTTTGTCAACAGCATACGATGTAAGTACTAGAGATTCAAAGATAACAAACTTTTTGAACAGGTGTAAAAGTGAGAGTACCCTGGAAGTGGGAGATGGGGGGAGGGGTTAATAAAAAAGGCAATTGCACACAGCACGCAAATGTGTGACTAATTTGCGATTAATCGCGAGTTAACCATGAAATTCATGCGATTAATCGCGATTAAATATTTTAATTGTTGGACAGCACTAGTTCTAATGTTTCTTTTTCAGATAAAAGATAAGCTACACTTGCTTCAGAAATGACACAGTAGTATGGATCATGACAGGAAATGAGCCTCTTCTTTGGCATCACAGCCCACAATACGAATTGAGGACGACCCGGGAGAAACAACTGGATATAATTGGAACAGTAATCTACACACACACACGCTTACATTTACACTTGGCCCACGACCAACAGAGGGAGTATTGTAATGTTATTGTCATAGGTGGTCATGGTCCACAAGAACAAATAAATAATGGAAAGGGCAGCCTAAAAGCAAAATGGAAAATTATTAAACAATTTTTGGAGTTGCCGAAATAAAATAAAAATCTTTATTTGTCCCACAGTGGGTCATTCTAATTTTATTGTTGTGCAAATTCAAAAGGAGAAATAATAGCGCTTATAATGCACACATCAAACAAATCTACTCTTTAAGATAATAGATCATATAATAATAAGATAATAATAGAATAGAATGAAATAATCTGGAGCTATATGTTAAAGTGTCGCTAAGAAGAGGTGTCAGAATAAACAATAGTAATAATAGTTAGACTAGTGAATAATCAAAATAGTTTTTATTGTGAAAATAAATATCAATAATGTCAAATTATTCTAATAACTAAAGTAAAAAGGAATCAAATAGTCAGATTTTAGATGCTTCTGTTTTCCACATCTGTAGGATCTAGTGCAGATGTGTTTATAGAGAGTAGTATTAAAATGCAGACATAGAACAACAGGCTTTAACAAAATTTTAAATCTAAAAATAGCTCAAATATAACATTGCTCTTGATGCAGCCTCTGAGCTGCTCCATTGGAGAACAGGTTAAATGTTATTGTTTATTACAAACAGCTGATGTATTTACACATATTAAGTTTGGGACAACACTTTAAACAGTTATAAGCAGCGGACAGAAGCCATGAATGTGCTTTTGTTTATTAAATAATTAATTTCATAGCCATATAATCGTAGAGAACGTTTTTAAAATAGTTCTCTTCTTCCTGCTCCCTTTCAGGCAACTTGATTTAGATTTATGTCTTTTATATTTGAGAACTACTGTGTTGTTTTTGGAATTGTCTGAAATACAACACATAAAATAGTGATTTGCAGAACAAGAACCGGCCAATGAAAAATCATCTATTGCCGATGCTATTACTACAACTAGAACCACAACTGTGACAAAATGCAATAAATGTTAAGTGTTCAGTCTGACAGACAAAAACGTTGACTTTTTAGTCTGGGAGACTGAGCAACTGTTAAAATGTTTTAAAATGATAAAATATGAGTATTTTAGCGTTTTAGTAGATGTTAAATAGTAGTAAAAATTAGAATTTGATCATTGTTCATAAACACATTAGAATCAGAATTATTTTACAGCCATTGAAAATGACAGAAGTCACAAATTAGAAATATGCCTTGGCTCAAGCTGCAACCGAGCTTTAGAGTCACAATAGAGAAATAGATAAATGTATCAACCATAGATTCTTTCAAAAATAGAGATTATTTTTAGCCAGTGCTAATATCAAACGGTAAAGGGACCATTTCACAAGCATTTACTTCAAAAGTAGATAAAGTTCATTACAGTTTATGCACAGTTTTATTAGATACTTGTCAAATTCACTTGTTTCAAACATTGGTGAATGTTGACAATGCAAAAGTTCATGAGTGTAGCCTAGACTAACGTAGCTTAGATTAATGAGATAGAGTAGAACCAACAGAGATCCAAAAACATTTAAAAGCATTTTGATGTATTTGGGTATAGCACAAAAGTAGATATTTAGATATTTTTGAGAATTTTAAAAGCTGTCGATTTGTCAGCACAGATTAGAGAATGTGGAATAGACATGGAGCAAAATCCCACGGGCACGAAGCCACTGTTAATGAAAGCAAACCACAGTATAGAGAGATTTATTAGATTAAAACATATGTTTAAGAATATGGCTCAGTAAAAGCAAATATGCAAACATATTTGTAAATAGATTAGAATAGTTTTAAACTATAGTGAATAGTTTTAGTGCATACATTACAGACGAGGTAGATGAAGAATCAGTAATGTGATTTGTAAAGGAATGTTTCAAATGTGGTTGTTAGTTGTGTTTTCTCTGAATTAACGTCTTCACAGGAATCCTGCCTGAACTAAAGAAGCATGGATGCTGTCACTCATGATGTCACGGATGGATGAGAACTGGATGTGACCTATTTATGATAGGTCAAGAGAGGGAGTGTTGTAGAATTATAATGTTGTATACTAATGATTTCCAGTAGGTGTTTGTATAACATGTCTTTGTGCAATATTAAAGCCTGGATTTAGTGGAATTCAGACAAGCACCAAGGACAAGGCTTCTGTGATAAAAGTATCATTTTCAGGAACAGCGTGTCTCTAGCGGCCTGAGACACAAAACTGGACTGGGCCAGACTGGGACCAGCGTCAGACCATGTGACGTCATCGGACATTCTGATAAAACCGTTGGGAGGACACATTGTGGGCAGTTGGAGCACAGGGAAAGATTTAGGGAATAGCTCCAGGAGTTCTGTATCAACATTTAATTGTAAAGAGAAATAAATGTGCTATTGGAACTCTTGAAATCTGTACCAAATTCTGAACACGTCAGTCAAATCATTTTTGACAACAATACCCTTATATATATATACTCTCTTATATGTGTGTGAGCAGATGATATGTGTTGGTTTTATTCTCCATCCATCCATCCATCTTCTACCCTTTAATCCATTTCTGGGTCAGGGGGGTGGCAGTCAGAGATGCCACCCAAGTCTCATAGCACCAGCCCCTCACTGACCCTCTGCAGGTGGTGAGTCCACAGGAGGACGGCTGCTCTCTGAGTGTGAGCATAGCCTTGATCTTTCAGTGGGGGCTTTGGGCAAAGTGGGGTTAAGTGTCTTGCCCAAGGACACAACGACAGCAGTCATTAGTGGGAGTCGGTGGAGAAGGTGTAGAGGTGGGAAATGAACCCACGACCTTCAAGCCTGAAGGCCAATGCTCTACATTTTATTCTGAATCAGGAAAATACTGACATGTAGCGTCCAAAAGTGAGGTGGTTCTTTACTTTCCGATCGCCTCAAAAGAAAGACCACATTCATTTGGGTATTTTTCAACTTTCAACAGTCGTAACTAAAAATAAGAATATCACAATTGAATATGTCTGCACTCACTTTCAGTTTGGTTGGAGCCAATAGAGATTTCTCGCGTGACGTCACAAGGGCTAGAAGTCGCTAGGCCTCCGCCATGTTGGAGGACAGCACAGTGTGATAGTGGCGTGCACCCGGGACCGCATAAACATGTTGAAAATTTGTGCCGTTTTTGGCTGCAGCAAAAGGAGAGACAGGGAAAATAAGTTGTGTTACCGACTGCCAGCCGTCCTTACTTCACACGGCTCAAAAACAGAAGCGCCCGAATATGCTCGGATCATTTCATTTCTGCTCAGTAAAATTAATTTGATGGCGGATTTAATGTTATTCCGAAACAAACAGAAGTTTAAGGATAGTGCAAACTTATCACTGTCCGACTGCAACGTGGGGTTGCTCCATAGACTGTAGCTTAGCTTGAAGCGTTAGCATAGCTGTTATTTGCTCTCGTACCGGACCTGACCCGGTTCACAGGGTATCTGACTTGCCGAAGGCCAGCAGACGTATGAACGACTGAGCCGTGCTCGAGGCAGGGTGCCCCGTACTAGTATTTATTAATAACATTTCCAGAGGATCTGATTCATGGATTTAGGTTGATTTGGTTCACCAAGTGCTGAAGTTTCAAATTCTCTGTTCAGTTTTCATCTAGTTCGAGAGAGTTCTAGTTTTGAATGTCCAGTTCTAAATAGCTAGTAGGGCTGTTACTCGCCGAGGTTATCCTCCAGTATGGCTGCCGTGGCTGCAAGTCAAAATAAAAGCCTAAAACATGTATTTAACATTATCATCTGTTTACTCACGGCAAAAGGAAGACCAACGGCTTTACACAGCACTCTGACAGTGTTGTGTGCCTTGCTAACACCAGATCTACAGATTCATTGAGCAGAAACATTACATTAAATCATCATTTTTAGTTTTATCTCCATTTTTCCGTTTCTTGGTGCATTGTGTCAGCGCAGCATTCAACGTCTCTAAAGGCGTTGCCATGGTAACACCTCAAGTGCAGCACCTGGCCCCTCCCGACCACCCGCGCTGTAACTGGGACCTCTACTGGCCAAACCGGGAACAGCAACTGCCCGGCTACATATGAGTACATACTATATAGCCCTGTTTCCTCCAGCTCTGCTCTACACTGCTCTCCCCCGATGGGTAGAGTAGGGTAGGGTAGGTAAGGGTCGGAGAGGAGAGGAGGGTAGGGTAGGGTAGAGTAGAGTAGAGGAAAGTAGAGTAGAGGAGGGTAGGGTAGAGTAGAGTAGAGTAGGGTAGTGTAGAGTAGAGAAGGGTAGGGTAGAGTAGAGCAGGGTAGGGTAGTGTAGAGGAGGGTAGGGTAGAGTGGAGGAGGGTAGTGTAGGGTAGAGGAGGGTAGGGTAGAGGAGAGGAGGGTAGTGTAGAGTAGAGGAGGGTAGGGTAGAGGAGAGCAGGGTAGAGGAGAGGGAGGGTAGAGGAGAGGGTAGAGGAGGGTAGGGTAGAGGAGAGGGAGGGTAGAGGAGAGGAGGGTAGGGTAGAGTGGAGGAGGGTAGGGTAGAGTGGAGGAGGGTAGTGTAGAGTAGAGGAGGGTAGGGTAGAGGAGAGCAGGGTAGAGGAGAGGGAGGGTAGAGGAGAGGGTAGGGTAGGGTAGGGTAGAGGAGGGTAGGGTAGAGGAGAGGGATGGTAGAGGAGAGGAGGGTAGGGTAGAGTGGAGGAGGGTAGTGTAGAGTAGAGGAGGGTAGGGTAGAGGAGGGTAGGGTAGAGGAGAGGGAGGGTAGAGGAGAGGGTAGGGTAGGGTAGGGTAGAGGAGAGGGAGGGTAGAGAGGAGAGTAGGGTAGGGTAGAGGAGAGGTAGGGTATAGGAGAGGGAGGGTAGGGTATACGAGAGGTAGGGTAGAGGAGAGGGAGGGTAGAGGAGAGGAGGGTAGGGTAGAGTGGAGGAGGGTAGTGTAGAGTAGAGGAGGGTAGGGTAGAGGAGAGCAGGGTAGAGGAGGGTAGGGTAGAGGAGAGGGAGGGTAGAGGAGAGGGTAGGGTAGTAGGGTAGAGGAGGGTAGGGTAGAGGAGAGGGAGGGTAGAGGAGAGGAGGGTAGGGTAGAGGAGAGGGAGGGTAGAGGAGAGGGAGGGTAGGGTAGAGGAGAGGGAGGGTAGAGGAGAGGGAGGGTAGAGGAGAGGAGGGTAGGGTAGAGGAGAGGAGGGTAGGGTAGGGTAGAGGAGGGTAGGGTAGAGGAGAGGAGAGAAGGGTAGGGTAGAGGAGAAAACAACTGGCCATATCATGCTCTGTGTTTGTGCTGTTGTGTGTGTTTTCGTGTCAGCGCTGGTGAAGGACACACTGTAAAAACATGGCCTCGTAAATATTACCTCATATATATTACTAATGAAATATGAGGTTATAATTGGAGTTCAAAGCAGTGGCTTATGGATGGACCGGATTCTCAAACAGAACAGCAGTTTCACCAGCAGCCTCCTCCACTTCTACGTTTAGACAAGATCATTTAACATTGTTTTGTTTTAGGAACTGTGAATATGTAAAAAAAATAAATAAATACAGTATTACAGAGAAATGTTTCCCACCATAGCTTAGTCAAATAACCAGAATGATGTAGAGCACGATTTAAAAAGAAATATATAGAAGAATTAAAAAAAATCCCAGTTTCCTCTTTGAAATGATGTAACCACCTGCAACCAGCAGATGGCAGTACAAGTTAGCACTGTGGACCTGACACGTGTGAAGTCCTCATTTTAGTTTAAAGCATCTTATATAGTTCATACTTTCACAAATATCATGATCATGTCATTATTTTTATGACATTTTCTTTTGCTTTTGAAATGAGGGCAGTTCTTCCTTCACCTCTCAGAGTAGACAGTACTCAGTTACCATAGCAACATGATGTTTACTTGCTAACAGTTAGCATTTGGTAGCTTTAAAAAATATATACTTTTTGCAGTATTTTAAGTTATATTCACCAGTTTTTGGACTCAGTAAAAGTGATTAAAGCTAAAAAAAAGAATGTTTATAAATGACTTCTATCAAAAAACTAAACATTTTTGGGGCAATTTCTCAGGGTCTACTCCAAATTGATGAGGCCATGATTTGTATTTGTATTTGATCCAATAAACCTTTGATGTTCTCAAAGTTATCAGCAAACTACTGTTTCAGTTGAGTTGTGTTTATGAAATCCAACCTGCATTAGATGGAGTGAGTTATGCCCAATGCTTAGATGGTCTGTTGGAACCCATGAATTACAATGTCCTCTCTTTCTCTCTGAATTCAAAGTGTCATCCTTTCCATAATTCTTGGGTTAATGTCAAGACTTGTCAACTGCTTTAAAGATTTATTTTGTACTTTTCCGTTGACATGGGATCCAGTAAAGTATGTATCTATGTAAAGACACGGTACATCTCATCTTCAAGAACAGAACGCAGACAACAGGCTTAATCTGTGTCGAAAACATTTATTACTACCATTTATTCAACCATCAAAGAAAATCTCTGTCAAAATCAGCAGGTGGAGTGAGGTCTGCTTGAGTCTCCGCCCTCCGCAGACTCTCCTTCGCCTGGTTCTGATCCACTGAAGCTTCTCTGGCCGTGAATTTTCCTGTGTTTGTTTGCTTCACTTCTGGTTCTGAAGGACTTCTCACAGACGCCACATGGATGAGGTCTTTCTCCAGTGTGGAAGAGTTTGTGGGTCTTAAGACTGTCTCTCCGATTGAAGGACTTCGAACAGGTGTCACAGGGAAAAGGTCTCTCTTCAGTGTGGAGGAATTTGTGTCTCTGAAGATCATGGTTCCGTTTGAAGGACTTTGGGCAGGCGTCGCAGGGAAAAGGTCTCTCTTCAGTGTGGACACGTTGGTGCCTTGTGAGATGCCACATGCTTTGCAAAGGTTTCCCACAGACTTCACAGAGGTACATCCTCTCTGCACGCTGCCTTTCTCTGTCACTTCTGCCTCTGTCAGATGTTGAGTCCGTTGTTGATCCAGGTCCTTCAGGTTCAGGGTTTGGAGCATCCTGCTGGAGAATCGTGTCCGTCGCTTGAACACAGTCTGCTCCGGGTTTCTCTTTGATCTTCACCAAAGACTTGTTCTGTTCCTCGTCGTCACTGGGTCTGAGCACAAACTCCTGCTCTTGTGTTGATTGAGGAGCTACAGGTTCAACTGCATCTGTAGAGAGAGAAGTGTTCACAAGACTGGACTGGAAGGACATCAGTAAAGATGGGTACAAGAAGAACTTAAGAACTCTACATGACCATAGCCAGTTCAATATTCCTCTAATGGAGATGATTTTAACCCAGAGTCTGATGTGCTAAGTTACGATAAGTTAATTGCATAGTTTTCCTATAGTTTGTCAGATCTAGAATAGCTTTTGTGTTGTGTATAGAAGAGGACCACACCTGAAGCTGGACTCAGAGGCTCCTGTCTTCCTCCCTGTGGCTCCAGTCCCTGCAGATACCACTCCACCAGATCCACAATGCACTGTTCCGCTGTGGTCAAAGCCTCCTGCAGATGTGACCTCAGCAGCTGCAGCAGTGGCTCCTTCACAGACTCCATTGTTGAAAATATGAGGAGATATGTACTCTCTCTCTGGTCTCACGCCCAATTCCTCTGGTCTCTCTCTGATGCCTCTGGTCTCTCTCTGATGCCTCTGGTCTCTCTCTGATTCCTCTGGTCTCTCTCTGATTCCTCTGGTCTCTCTCTGATGCCTCTGGTCTCTCTCTGATACCTCTGGTCTCTCTCTGATTCCTCTGGTCTCTCTCTGATTCCTCTGGTCTCTCTCTGATTCCTCTGGTCTCTCTCTGATTCCCCTGGTCTCTCTCTGATTCCTCTGGTCTCTCTCTGATTCCCTTGGTCTCTCTCTGATACCTCTGGTCTCTCTCTGATTCCTCTGGTCTCTCTCTGATTCCTCTGGTCTCTCTCTGATTCCTCTGGTCTCTCTCTGATTCCCCTTGTCTCTCTCTGATTCCTCTGGTCTCTCTCTGATTCCCTTGGTCTCTCTCTGATACCTCTGGTCTCTCTCTGATTCCTCTGGTCTCTCTCTGATTCCCTTGGTCTCTCTCTGATACCTCTGGTCTCTCTCTAATTCCCTTGGTCTCTCTCTGATACCTCTGGTCTCTCTCTGATGCCTCTGGTCTCTCTCTGATTCCTCAGGTCTCTCTCTGATTCCTCTGGTCTCTCTCTAGTCTCTGCCAAAGCCAAGTGGGGATCTTTTGAAAGTATACAGTTTTTGAGAGTCAACACTTTGAGGATCTCAGTGAATCATGTTGCCGTGGCTACTGTGATTGAAGAAGAGAAGTCAATCAGAAGATGAATGAGATTACATTGAGGTTTAATGGTGTTTCATGTTATTCAACAATAATTTATATGTGAGAATATCATGGCATGCTTACAGCTTCCGCCGTCTTGGAAGTAATTAAAGTAAATTCAATTTATTCTTGTATAGCCCTAAATCACAACAGCATCATCTCAGAGACTTAACAAAACCATTGAAATCACCAACACAGGTCAAAAATATAGACCACATGGTATTGGCTGGTTTTTCTCTGTTCTCTAGGGTCTCTGTTCTCTCTCTCTAGTCTCTCTCTGGTTTCTCTCTGTTCTCTCTCTCTAGTCTCTCTCTGGTTTCTCTCTGTTGTCTCTCTCTAGAGTCTCTCTGGTTTCTCTCTGTTCTCTCTCTCTAGTCTGGTCTCTCTATGGTCTCTCTCTAGTCTTTCTCTCTGGTCTCTCTCTCTGGGGTCTCTGTAGTCTCTCGCTGCATGGTCCCTCTCTGGCCTCTCTAGTCTCTCTTTGGTCTCTCTCTCTAGTCTCTCTCTGGCCTCTCTAGTCTCTCTATGGTCTCTCTCTCTAGTCTCTCTGTGGCCTCTCTAGTCTCTTTTTGGTCTCTCTCTCTAGTCTCTCTCTGGCCTCTCTTGTGTCTCTCTCTCTAGTCTCTGTGGTTTCTCTAGTCTCTCTGTGGTCTCTCTCTAGTCTCTGTGGCCTCTCTAGTCTCTCTTTGGTCTCTCTCTCTAGTCTCTCTCTGGCCTCTCTAGTCTCTCTGTGGTCTCTCTCTCTAGTCTCTCTCTGGCCTCTCTAGTCTCTCTGTGGTCTCTCTCTAGTCTCTGTGGCCTCTCTAGTCTCTCTGTGGTCTCTCTCTCTAGTCTTTGTGGCCTCTCTAGTCTCTCTGTGGTCTCTCTCTAGTCTCTCTCTGGCCTCTCTAGTCTCTCTGTGGTCTCTCTCTCTAGTCTCTGTGGCCTCTCTAGTCTCTCTCTGGCCTCTCTTGTCTCTCTCTGGCCTCTCTAGTCTCTCTGTGGTTTCTCTAGTCTCTCTGTGGTCTCTCTCTCTAGTCTCTCTGGCCTCCCTAGTCTCTCTGTGGTCTCTCTCTCTAGTCTCTGTGGCCTCTCTAGTCTCTCTCTGGCCTCTCTTGTCTCTCTCTGGCCTCTCTAGTCTCTCTGTGGTCTCTCTCTCTAGTCTCTGTGGCCTCTCTAGTCTCTCTCTGGCCTCTCTTGTCTCTCTCTGGCCTCTCTAGTCTCTCTGTGGTCTCTCTCTCTCTCTGTGGCCTCTCTAGTCTCTCTCTGGCCTCTCTTGTCTCTCTGTAGTCTATCTCTCTAGTCTCTCTCTGGCCTTAGTCTCGCAGGCCTCTCTAGTCTCGCTCTGGTCTTTCTCTCCAGACTAGTCTCTCAATAGAGTAGAGGAGAGGACAGAAGAGGAGGGGATGGGGAGGAGAGGAGAGACTGATGTTCTTTCTCAATGTGGGGCTCCCAGAGGTTTCTCACTTTTTCCCACCGAGTTTTTTGTTAGAGTTGGTCCTCGCTGATGCAGCAGGGTCTAAGGTCAGTGGTGATGATCCAGGACACTCCACATTCAACCACATTTATACACATTGGTCTCTGCCCTGAATGCACCAAGTGTTTTCTATCATTGCATTTTCTGTGTTTTGAACCGTTTCAACGTATTTCTGTACAGTGCATTGCGAAAGTATTCGCCCCCCTTGAACCTTTCAACATTTCGTCACATTTCAGGCTTCAAACATAAAGATATAAAAATATTTTTTTTTGTCAAGAATCAACAACAAGTGGGACACAATCGTGAAGTGGAACGAAATTTATTGGATAATTTAAACTTTTTTAACAAATAAAAAACTGAAACGGCCCCTTGCGCTAATACTTTGTAGCACCACCTTTTTCTGCAATTACAGCTGCAAGTCGCTTGGGGTAGGTCTCTATCAGTTTTGCACATCGAGAGACTGGAATTCTTTCCCATTCTTCCTTGCAAAACAGCTCGAGCTCAGTGAGGTTGGATGGAGAGCGTTTGTGAACAGCAGTCTTCAGCTCTTTCCACAGATTCTCAATTGGATTCAGGTCTGGACTTTGACTTGGCCATTCTAACACCTGGATACGTCTATTTGTGAACCATTCCATTGTAGATTTGGCTTTATGTTTTGGATCATTGTCCTGTTGGAAGATAAATCTCCATCCCAGTCTCAGGTCTTTTGCAGACTCCAACAGGTTTTCTTCCAGAATGGTCCTGTATTTGGCTCCATCCATCTTCCCATCAATTTTAGCCATCTTCCCTGTCCCTGCTGAAGAAAAGCCAAACATATCGTTTTGTATTGTGGCCAAAAAGTTCGATTTTGGTTTAATCTGACCAGAGCACCTTCTTCCACATGTTTGGTGTGTCTCCCAGGTGGCTTGTGGCAAACTTTAAACCAGACTTTTTATGGATATCTTTGAGAAATGGCTTTCTTCTTGCCACTCTTCCATAAAGGCCAGATTTGTGCAGTGCACGACTGATTGTTGTCCTATGGACAGACTCTCCCACCTCAGCTGTAGTTATCTGCAGTTCATCCAGAGTGATCATGGGCCTCTTGGCTGCATCTCTGATCAGTCTTCTCCTTGTTTGAGATGAAAGTTTGGAGGGACGGCCGGGTCTTGGTAGATTTGCAGTGGTCTGATACGCCTTCCATTTCAATATAATTGCTTGCACACTGCTCCTTGAGATGTTTAAAGCTTGGGAAATATTTTTGTATCCAAATCCGGCTTTAAACTTCTCCACAACAGTATCTCGGACCTGCCTAAGGTGTTCCTTTGTCTTCATGGTTCTCTCTGCGCTTTAAACAGAACCCTGAGACTATCAAAGAGCAGGTGCATTTATACGGAGACTTGATTACACACAAGTGCATTCTATTTATCATCATCAGTCATTTAGGACAACATTGGATCATTCAAAGATCCTCACTGAACTTCTGGACTGAGTTTGCTGCACTGAAAGTAAAGGGGCCGAATAATATTGCACGCCCCACTTTTCAGTTTTTTATTGGTTAAAAAAGTTTAAATTATCCAATAAATTTCGTTCCACTTCACGATTGTGTCCCACTTGTTGTTGATTCATGGCAAAAAATTTAAATGTTATATCTTTATGTTTGAAGCCTGAAATGTGGTGAAAGGTTCAAGGGGGCCGAATACTTTCGCAAGGCACTGTAACTACTGTTGCATTTTAGGGCCATTTAATTCTTCTTTAGTACCAGCTTGGCCCTGGTTCCATACAGTAAGCTTGATTCCCTTTTGAGGAAAAGCTTGACTTATTTAGAATGAAAATGTGGCTGCAGTGCTGTGAGGACACCACTAGAGGACGCCACTGTGTAAGGCATTTACTGCACCTTTTTGAGAGATTATTGAGAATCTACTTAAAGCTGCAACAGTAATCTGTAATCAAATACATGTCACTAGTTCCTCGCTATTTGATTCTTTGAAAGTTTGATTCTATTGTCTACTTGTTTTCACCTGGCGTGTATTTTTGGTAGAAACCACGGAGGGAGACCAGAGAGATCAGAGAGAGACTAGAGAAAGACCAGAGAGAGACCAGAGAGAGACCAGAGAGAGAGACCAGAGAGAGAGACCAGAGAGAGACCAGGGAGAGACCAGGGAGAGACCAGGGAGAGACCAGAGAGAGACCAGAGAGAGACCAGAGAGAGAGACCAGAGAGAGAGACCAGAGAGAGACCAGAGAGAGACCAGGGAGAGACCAAGGAGAGACCAGGGAGAGACCAAGGAGAGACCAGAGAGAGACCAGAGAGAGACCAGAGAGAGACCAGGGAGAGACCAAGGAGAGACCAGGGAGAGACCCGAGAGAGACCCGAGAGAGACCCGAGAGAGACCCGAGAGAGACCCGAGAGAGACCCGAGAGAGACCAGAGAGAGACCAGAGAGAGACCAGAGAGAGACCAGGGAGAGACCAAGGAGAGACCAGGGAGAGACCCGAGAGAGACCCGAGAGAGACCCGAGAGAGACCAGGGAGAGACCAGGGAGAGACCAGAGAGAGACCAGGGAGAGACCAGGGAGAGACCAGAGGGAGACCAGAGAGAGACCAGAGAGAGACCAAGGAGAGACCAGGGAGAGACCCGAGAGAGACCCGAGAGAGACCCGAGAGAGACCCGAGAGAGACCAGAGAGAGACCAGGGAGAGACCAGAGAGAGACCAGAGAGAGACCAGAGAGAGACCAGAGAGAGTTCAGGGTGATGGGTGAAGTCTGTATCTGAGTGGCGTCAGATGCAAATGAATCCAAGGCTAATCCAAGGCTAAAGAGAGGTTCATTAACGTAAATGAAACCAAACAAACAATAAATAAACAATAATCGAGTTCTCTCTTTTCCGCAGACATCCAGGAGTATTACGAGCTGAGCGTTCAGGCCGACGCCCACGATGTACCGACCTCTGAACTCACCAAACTCCAAATCTGCCCGGAGTCTTCCCCAAGTGGACCCTCGCCCTCTGCCCCGCTCTGAACCACCACCGAGAACCACCAGAGCCCCCACGTACCCTCACAGTCTCCACCCAGAGAGACCCTCAGCAAACCCCTCATCTCCCCCAAACCCAAGTCCTTCAAGTCCCCCGCGCCGCCCGTGCCCCAGCAGCCCGCCACCCTGCCCTCCACGTCACCGCTTCAGCCGCCATCCAGCAAGAAATACCGCGCACCGCTGCCCCCAATGCAAGACCGGGTTCCTGCGGCGACCGGAGGAGACCGGGCCTCACACAACGGCTTCAACCTGTCCGACCCTCAGTCAGAGTACGCCACCATCGCGCCTCAGCCCGTGGTGACGCCTGGGGAGCACGCCACCGTCTCGGCACTGGTCTCGGGCACGGTGCAAGGCCTACTGCCCAACCACCACACCTGTTGCCGCACCTGCCCTGCCTGCCCCGAGCCAAGCAGAGAAGGGCCAGGATGTTTCAGTGTCCTCAGAGCACAGAGGGAGCAGTTCGACCAGAGACTGGGCCGAGTTCAGAGGTCCCAGCAGTCCCAGCAGAGACCAGAGAGAGACCAGAGAGAGACCAGAGAGAGACCAGAGAGAGACCAGAGAGAGACCAGAGAGAGAGACCAGAGAGAGACCAGAGAGAGACCAGAGAGAGACCAGAGAGAGACCAGAGAGAGACCAGAGAGAGAGACAGAGAGAGAGACCAGAGAGAGACCAGAGAGAGACCAGAGAGAGACCAGAGAGAGAGACCAGAGAGAGACCAGAGAGAGACCAGAGAGAGAGACCAGAGAGAGACCAGAGAGAGACCAGAGAGAGAGACCAGAGAGAGACCAGAGAGAGAGACCAGAGAGAGAGACCAGAGAGAGACCAGAGAGAGACAGAGAGACCAGAGAGAGACCAGAGAGAGAGACCAGAGAGAGACCAGAGAGAGACCAGAGAGAGACCAGAGAGAGAGACCAGAGAGAGACCAGAGAGAGACCAGAGAGAGAGACCAGAGAGAGACCAGAGAGAGACCAGAGAGAGACTAGAGAGAGACCAGAGAGAGAGACCAGAGAGAGACCAGAGAGAGACCAGAGAGAGACCGAGAGAGAGACCAGAGAGAGACCAGAGAGAGACCAGAGAGAGACCAGAGAGAGACCAGAGAGAGACCAGAGAGAGAGACCAGAGAGAGACCAGAGAGAGACCAGAGAGAGACTAGAGAGAGACCAGAGAGAGACTAGAGAGAGACCAGAGAGAGAGACCAGAGAGAGACCAGAGAGAGACCAGAGAGAGACTAGAGAGAGACCAGAGAGAGAGACCAGAGAGAGACCAGAGAGAGACCAGAGAGAGAGACCAGAGAGAGACCAGAGAGAGACCAGAGAGAGACCAGAGAGAGACCAGAGAGAGACTAGAGAGAGACCAGAGACAGAGACCGCAGTGAGACCACAGTGAGACCAGAGAGAGTCCTCTGAACTAATCACGGTGGTGTCATGTTATTAGTGTTTACCTGATGTGGTTGGAGTTCACTCGTGCTGCGTTATGATAAGATAGAACTTTATTGATCTCACTTTGGAGAAATATACAAGAAATTCATTACGTACTTATTTTCTTGGTCAAGTTTTGTAGATTTCTCCCAGAGCTATTTACATTGTGAATTAAACTGTTGTGATATTTAGTTTAGCTCAGCCCCAGTGCAGACGCCGTGGTCTCGTTGCCTCCTCGTTCCCTCTTCAGAATCATAAGAGAAGTCCACACGCTGTATGTGGGGCATGTGCTGCTCCCCAAACTCCTGTGATCCTCACATCTGTCCTCTCGGTGCACACAGCAGCGCTCCAGGGTTCTGCCGCTTTGAAGGAAACTATGGAACCCAGAATATAGAGATTATTGAGATTATACAGGTACTAGAAGCTCATGGACTGTATCTGCGTCTTCCTGACCAAGGTAAGGGCTGTGTTTGGTCCAGGGGGAGTCCAGGGTGCAGACTGGGACTGGTCCATAGGTCTAGAGGAGTCCAGGATGCAGACTGGGACTGGTCCATAGGTCTAGAGGAGTCCAGGGTGCAGAGTGGGACTGGTCCATAGGTCTAGAGGAGTCCAGGGTGCAGACTGAGACTGGTCCATAGGTCTAGAGGAGTCCAGGATGCAGACTGGGACTGGTCCATAGGTTTAGAGGAGTCCAGGGTGCAGACTGGGACTGGTCCATAGGTCTAGAGGAGTCCAGGGTGCAGACTGAGACTGGTCCATAGGTCTAGAGGAGTCCAGGATGCAGACTGGGACTGGTCCATAGGTTTAGAGGAGTCCAGGGTGCAGACTGGGACTGGTCCATAGGTCTAGAGGAGTCCAGGGTGCAGACTGAGACTGGTCTATAGGTCTAGAGGAGTACAGGATGCAGACTGGGACTGGTCCATAGGTCCAGCGGTCTAATGTCTATCTGTATACAGTCTGTGTTAGCATTGTCATATCTGTATACAGTCTAAGCTTTGAACATAATTCAACAGTAAAGATTCACTATAGTGTAACAGGTTTGATTCAGGAGCACACGGACAGAAGGGGCAAGGGGACGTGGACAGAAGGGGCGGGGGGACGTGGACAGAAGGGGCAGGGGACGTGGACAGAAGGGGCAGGGGGACGTGGACAGAAGGGGCAGGGGGACGTGGACAGAAGGAGCAGGGGGACGTGGACAGAAGGGGCAGGGGACGTGGACAGAAGGGGCAGGGGGACGTGGACAGAAGGGGCAGGGGGACGTGGACAGAAGGAGCAGGGGGACGTGGACAGAAGGGGCAGGGGGACGTGGACAGAAGGAGCAGGGGGACGTGGACAGAAGGAGCAGGGGGACGTGCACAGAAGGGGCAGGGGGACGTGGACAGAAGGGGCAGGGGGACGTGGACAGAGGGGGGACGTGGACAGAAGGGGCGGGGGACGTGGACAGAAGGGGCGGGGGACGTGGACAGAACGTGGACAGAAGGGGGGGGGACGTGGACAGAAGGGGCGGGGGACGTGGACAGAAGGGGCAGGGGGACGTGGACAGAAGGGGCGGGGGGACGTGGACAGAAGGGGCGGGGGACGTGGACAGAAGGAGCAGGGGGACGTGGACAGAAGGGGCGGGGGACGTGGACAGAAGGGGCAGGGGACGTGGACAGAAGGAGCAGGGGGACGTGGACAGAAGGAGCAGGGGGACGTGGACAGAAGGGGCAGGGGGACGTGGACAGAAGGGGCAGGGGGACGTGGACAGAAGGAGCAGGGGGACGTGGACAGAAGGGGCAGGGGGACGTGGACAGAAGGGGCAGGGGGACGTGGACAGAAGGGGCAAGGGGACGTGGACAGAAGGAGCAGGGGGACGTGGACAGAAGGGGCAGGGGGACGTGGACAGAAGGAGCAGGGGGACGTGGACAGAAGGGGCAGGGGGGCGTGGACAGAAGGAGCAGGGGGACGTGGACAGAAGGGGCAGGGGGACGTGAACAGAAGGGGCAAGGGGACGTGGACAGAAGGGCAGGGGGACGTGGACAGAAGGGCAGGGGACGTGGACAGAAGGGGCAGGGGGACGTGGACAGAAGGGGCAGGGGGACGTGGACAGAAGGGGCAGGGGGACGTGGACAGAAGGGGCAGGGGGACGTGGACAGAAGGGGCAGGGGGGACGTGGACAGAAGGGGCGGGGGGACGTGGACAGAAGGGGGGGGGGACGGGGACGTGGACAGAAGGGGCGGGGGACGTGGACAGAAGGGGCAGGGGACGTGGACAGAAGGAGCAGGGGGACGTGGACAGAAGGGGAAGGGGGACGTGGACAGAAGGGGCAGGGGACGTGGACAGAAGGAGCAGGGGGACGTGGACAGAAGGGGCAAGGGGACGTGGACAGAAGGGGCAGGGGGGACGTGGACAGAAGGGGCAGGGGGACGTGGACAGAAGGGGCAGGGGGACGTGGACAGAAGGGGCAGGGGGGACGTGGACAGAAGGGGCGGGGGACGTGGACAGAAGGGGCGGGGACGTGGACAGAAGGGCAGGGGACGTGGACAGAAGGAGCAGGGGGACGTGGACAGAAGGGGCAGGGGGGACGTGGACAGAAGGGGCGGGGGGACGTGGACAGAAGGGGGGGGGACGTGGACAGAAGGGGCAAGGGGACGTGGACAGAAGGAGCAGGGGGACGTGGACAGAAGGGGAAGGGGGACGTGGACAGAAGGGGCAGGGGACGTGGACAGAAGGGGCAGGGGGACGTGGACAGAAGGGGCAGGGGGACGTGGACAGAAGGAGCAGGGGGACGTGGACAGAAGGGGCAGGGGGACGTGGACAGAAGGGGCAGGGGGGCGTGGACAGAAGGGGCAGGGGGACCTGGACAGAAGGGGCAGGGGGACCTGGACAGAAGGGGCAGGGGGACCTGGACAGAAGGGGCAGGGGGACGTGGACAGAAGGGGCAGGGGGACGTGGACAGAAGGGGCAGGGGGACGTGAACAGAAGGGGCAGGGGGACGTGGACAGAAGGGGCAGGGGGACCTGGACAGAAGGGGCAGGGGACGTGGACAGAAGGGCAGGGGGCGTGGACAGAAGGGGCAGGGGGACGTGGACAGAAGGGGCAGGGGGACGTGGACAGAAGGGGCGGGGGACGTGGACAGAAGGGGCAGGGGAGCGTGGACAGAAGGGGCAGGGGGACGTGGACCAGAAGGGGCAGGGGGACGTGGACAGAAGGGGCAAGGGGACGTGAACAGAAGGGGCTGGGGAGCGTGGACAGAAGGGGCAGGGGGACGTGGACAGAAGGAGCAGGGGGACGTGGACAGAAGGAGCAGGGGACGTGGACAGAAGGGGCAGGGGGACGTGGACAGAAGGGGCGGGGGACGTGAACAGAAGGGGCTGGGGACGTGGACAGAAGGGGCACGGGGGGGGACGTGGACAGAAGGGGCAGGGGGACGTGGACAGAAGGGGCAGGGGGACGTGGACAGAAGGGGCAGGGGGACGTGGACAGAAGGGGCAAGGGGACGTGGACAGAAGGGGCAGGGGGACGTGGACAGAAGGGGCAGGGGACGTGGACAGAAGGGGCAGGGGGACGTGGACAGAAGGGGCAGGGGGACGTGGACAGAAGGGGCCAGAGGGGGACTGGACAGAAGGGGCAGGGGAGTGGACAGAAGGGCAGGGGACGTGGACAGAAGGGGCAGGGGACGTGGACAGAAGGGGCAGGGGACGTGGACAGAAGGGGCAAGGGGACGTGGACAGAAGGGGCAGAGGGGGACGTGGACAGAAGGGGCAGGGGGACGTGGACAGAAGGGGCAGGGGGACGTGGACAGAAGGGGCAGGGGGACGTGGACAGAAGGGGCAGGGGGACGTGGACAGAAGGGGCAGGGGGACGTGGACAGAAGGGGCAGGGGGACGTGGACAGAAGGGGCAGGGGACGTGGACAGAAGGGGCAGGGGACGTGGACAGAAGGGGCAGGGGGACGTGGACAGAAGGGGCAGGGGACGTGGACAGAAGGGGCAGGGGGACGTGGACAGAAGGGGCAGGGGGACGTGGACAGAAGGGGCAGGGGGACGTGCACAGAAGGGCAGGGGGACGTGGACAGAAGGGGCAGGGGGACGTGGACAGAAGGGGCAGGGGGACGTGGACAGAAGGGGCAGGGGGACGTGGACAGAAGGGGCAGGGGGACCTGGACAGAAGGGGCAGGGGGACCTGGACAGAAGGGGCAGGGGGACGTGGACAGAAGGGGCAGGGGGACGTGGACAGAAGGGGCAGGGGGACGTGGACAGAAGGGGCAGGGGGACGTGGACAGAGGGGACTGGCAGGGGGACGGGGACAGAAGGGCAGGGGGAGCGTGGACAGAAGGGGCAGGGGGACGTGGACAGAAGGGGCAGGGGGACGTGGACAGAAGGGGCAGGGGGACGTGGACAGAACGAGCAGGGGGACGTGGACAGAAGGGGCAGGGGGACGTGGACAGAAGGGGCAGGGGGACCTGGACAGAAGGGGCAGGGGGACGTGGACAGAAGGGGCAGGGGGACGTGGACAGAAGGGGTGACAGAAGGGGGGGGACGTGGACAGAAGGGGCAGGGGGACGTGGACAGAAGGGCAGGGGGACGTGGACAGAAGGGGCAGGGGGACGTGGACAGAAGGGGCAGGGGGACGTGGACAGAAGGGGCAGGGGGACGTGGACAGAAGGGCAGGGGGACGTGGACAGAAGGGGCAGGGGGACGTGGACAGAAGGGGCAGGGGGACGTGGACAGAAGGGGCAGGGGGACGTGGACAGAAGGAGCAGGGGACGTGGACAGAAGGGGCAGGGGGACGTGAACAGAAGGGGCGGGGGACGTGGACAGAAGGGGCTGGGGACGTGGACAGAAGGGGCAGGGGGACGTGGACAGAAGGGGCAGGGGGACGGGAACAGAAGGAGCAGGGGGACGTGGACAGAAGGAGCAGGGGACGTGGACAGAAGGGGCAGGGGACGTGGACAGAAGGGGCAAGGGGACGTGGACAGAAGGGGACGTGACAGAAGGGCAGGGGACGTGGACAGAAGGGGCAGGGGACGTGGACAGAAGGGGCGTGACAGGAGGGGACGTGGACAGAAGGGCAGGGGACGTGGACAGAAGGGGCAGGGGACGTGGACAGAAGGGGCAGGGGGACGTGGACAGAAGGGGCAGGGGACGTGGACAGAAGGGGCAGGGGACGTGGACAGAAGGGGCAGGGGACGTGGACAGAAGGGGCAGGGGGACGTGGACAGAAGGGGCAGGGGGACGTGGACAGAAGGGGCAGGGGGACGTGGACAGAAGGGGCAGGGGACGTGGACAGAAGGGGCAGGGGACGTGGACAGAAGGGGCAGGGGGACGTGGACAGAAGGGGCAAGGGGACGTGGACAGAAGGGGCAGGGGACGTGGACAGAAGGGGCAGGGGGACGTGGACAGAAGGGGCAGGGGGACGTGGAACAGGGGGCAGGGGGGGACGTGGACAGAAGGGGCAGGGGGACGTGGACAGAAGGGGCAGGGGGACGTGGACAGAAGGGGCAGGGGGACGTGGACAGAAGGGGCAGGGGGACGTGGACAGAAGGGGCAGGGGACGTGGACAGAAGGGGCAAGGGGACGTGGACAGAAGGGGCAGGGGGACGTGGACAGAAGGGGCAGAGGGGGACGTGGACAGAAGGGGCAGGGGGACGTGGACAGAAGGGGCAGGGGGACGTGGACAGAAGGGGCAGGGGGACGTGGACAGAAGGGGCAGGGGGACAGAAGGACAGGGGACGTGCAGAAGGGGCAGGGGGACGTGGACAGAAGGGGCAGGGGGACGTGGACAGAAGGGGCAGGGGGGGGACAGTGGACAGGGGACTGGAAGGGGCAGGGGGACGTGGACAGAAGGGGCAGGGGGACGTGGACAGAAGGGGCAGGGGGACGTGGACAGAAGGGGCAGGGGGACGTGGACAGAAGGGGCAGGGGGACGTGGACAGAAGGGGCAGGGGGACGTGGACAGAAGGGCAGGGGGACGTGGACAGAAGGGGCAGGGGGACGTGGACAGAAGGGGCAGGGGGACGTGGACAGAAGGGGCAGGGGACGTGGACAGAAGGGGCAGGGGGACGTGGACAGAAGGGGCAGGGGGACGTGGACAGAAGGGGCAGGGGGACGTGGACAGAAGGAGCAGGGGGACGTGGACAGAAGGGGCAGGGGGACGTGGACAGAAGGGGCAGGGGGACGTGGACAGAAGGGGCAGGGGGACGTGGACAGAAGGGGCGGGGGACGTGGACAGAAGGGGCAGGGGGACGTGGACAGAAGGGGCAGGGGGACGTGAACAGAAGGGGCAGGGGGACGTGGACAGAAGGGGCAGGGGGACGTGGACAGAAGGGGCAGGGGACGTGGACAGAAGGGGCAGGGGACGTGGACAGAAGGGGCAGGGGGACGTGGACAGAAGGGGCAGGGGACGTGGACAGAAGGGGCAGGGGACGTGGACAGAAGGGGCAGGGGGACGTGGACAGAAGGGGCAGGGGGACGTGGACAGAAGGGGCAGGGGGACGTGGACAGAAGGGGCAGGGGGGACGTGGACAGGGGCGGGCAGGGGACGTGGACAGAAGGGGCAGGGGAGCGTGGACAGAAGGGGCAGGGGGACGTGGACAGAAGGGGCAGGGGACGTGGACAGAAGGGGCAGGGGGGCGTGGACAGAAGGGGCAGGGGACGTGGACAGAAGGGGCAGGGGACGTGGACAGAAGGGCAGGGGACGTGGACAGAAGGGGCAGGGGACGTGGACAGAAGGGGCAGGGGGACGTGGACAGAAGGGGCAGGGGGACGTGGACAGAAGGGGCAGGGGGACGTGGACAGAAGGGCAGGGGGACGTGGACAGAAGGGGCAGGGGGACGTGGACAGAAGGGGCAGGGGGACGTGGACAGAAGGGGCAGGGGGACGTGGACAGAAGGGGCAGGGGGACGTGGACAGAAGGGGCAGGGGGACGTGGACAGAAGGGGCAGGGGGACGTGGACAGAAGGGCAGGGGGACGTGGACAGAAGGGGCAGGGGGACGTGGACAGAAGGGGCAGGGGGACGTGGACAGAAGGGGCAGGGGGACGTGGACAGAAGGGGCAGGGGGACGTGGACAGAAGGGGCAGGGGGACGTGGGACAGAAGGGGCAGGGGGACGTGGACAGAAGGGGCAGGGGGACGTGGACAGAAGGGGCAGGGGGACGTGGACAGAAGGGGCAGGGGGACGTGGACAGAAGGGGCAGGGGGGGACGTGGACAGAAGGGCAGGGGGACGTGGACAGAAGGGGCAGGGGACGTGGACAGAAGGGGCAGGGGGACGTGGACAGAAGGGGCAGGGGGACGTGGACAGAAGGGGCAGGGGGACGTGGACAGAAGGGGCAGGGGGACGTGGACAGAAGGGGCAGGGGGACGTGGACAGAAGGGGCAGGGGGACGGGAACAGAAGGGGCAGGGGGACGTGGACAGAAGGGGCAGGGGACGTGGACAGAAGGGCAGGGGACGTGGACAGAAGGGGCAGGGGGACGTGGACAGAAGGGGCAGGGGGACGTGGACAGAAGGGGCAGGGGGACGTGGACAGAAGGGGCAGGGGGGGACGTGGACAGAAGGGGCAGGGGGACGTGGACAGAAGGGGCAGGGGGACGTGGACAGAAGGGGCAGGGGGACGTGGACAGAAGGGGCAGGGGGACGTGGACAGAAGGGGCAGGGGGACGTGGACAGAAGGGGCAGGGGGACGTGGACAGAAGGGGCAGGGGGACGTGGACAGAAGGGGCAGGGGGGACGTGGACAGAAGGGGCAGGGGGACGTGGACAGAAGGGGCAGGGGGACGTGGACAGAAGGGGCAGGGGGACGTGGACAGAAGGGGCAGGGGGACGTGGACAGAAGGGGCAGGGGGACGTGGACAGAAGGGGCAGGGGGACGTGGACAGAAGGGGCAGGGGGACGTGGACAGAAGGGGCAGGGGACGGGGACGTGGACAGAAGGGGCAGGGGGACGTGGACAGAAGGGGCAGGGGACGTGAACAGAAGGGGCAGGGGGACGTGGACAGAAGGGGCAGGGGGGGACGTGGACAGAAGGGGCAGGGGGACGTGGACAGAAGGGGCAGGGGGACGTGGACAGAAGGGGCAGGGGGACGTGGACAGAAGGGGCAGGGGGACGTGGACAGAAGGGGCAGGGGGACGTGGACAGAAGGGGCAGGGGGACGTGGACAGAAGGGGCAGGGGGACGTGGACAGAAGGGGCAGGGGGACGTGGACAGAAGGGGCAGGGGGACGTGGACAGAAGGGGCAGGGGGACGTGGACAGAAGGGCAGGGGGACGTGGACAGAAGGGGCAGGGGGACGTGGACAGAAGGGGCAGGGGGACGTGGACAGAAGGGGCAGGGGGACGTGGACAGAAGGGGCAGGGGGACGTGGACAGAAGGGGCAGGGGGACGTGGGGCAGGGGGACGTGGACAGATTTCTGTTGTTGTCATTTATCTTTATTGAATTGTGAGTCACGATGTCTTTTGAAATGTATGTAATAAATAACCATTTTTTATTCATTAACATTGTTTAAATAGAAATGCGTTTATGTGTGAAAGAGCCGGAAACAGGAAGTGACCAACGGACACCCCCCCCCGGAACCAAGGATACAAACACAAGAGCGCCGAGCTCAAGGCTTCTTGTCTTCCCCTCTCGTCTTGTCTGCTCGTCTGTGTTGCTCTTCTCCTCTGGGCTTCTTGTGCCCACGCTCCTGTAAAAATAACTCTTCATACTTCTACAAATTAGAAAAAGGCCGGCAAAGAAAAAATGAAATCATTTCATTAATAATAAATGGTATAGAATGTTCTGACCCCAAACTAAAAGCAGGATAAATGTCTTCATTCTATTCTGTGTTATACAGATCTGGTTTTTCATCAACAGACGCAGATTTTTTTTAAATGAAATAAAAAATTATAACATTCCTAAACTAAAAAATGAATCTATCAAACCCTGTGACTCTAACATATCTCTAAATGAATTAGATAAAGCTGTTCACAAACTAAAACTAAACAAGTTCCCAGGTTCTGATGGCCTGACTTCAAACTTTTATAAGCATTTTTGGAATGAGTTAAGAGAAATGTTGCTGGAAGTATTTAGAGAATCAAGTGAAAAACAAAACCTTCCACCAACGATGAAACAAGGAGTAATAGTTCTTATACCAAAACCCGGGAAGGATAAAAAACGTATAGACAGGCTCATAGTCCAGGTTTATAATCCAGGCTCATAATCCAGGTTTATAATCCAGGTTTATAATCCAGGCTCATAATCCAGGCTCATAATCCAGGTTTATAATCCAGGCTCATAATCCAGGTTTATGATCCAGGTTTATAATGAAGGTTTAGATCCAAGTTTAGATCCAGGTTCTGATCCATGTGTGACAGGTCTGGACAGAACTGGGTCAGGAAGTCTGAAAAATGTCCAATTATAGAAAGGACAGAAAAGTGCTGACGGGAGAATCTATTTGAGTCCTGGTTCAGACCTAGTTCAGACTTGGTTTAGTCCTGTTCAGACCTGATTCAGACCTGGCTTAGTCCTGGTTCAGACCTGGTTCAGACCTGGCTCAGTCCTGGCTCAGACCTGGCTCAGACCTGGCTCAGACCTGGCTCAGACCTGGCTCAGACCTGGCTCAGTCCTGGCTCAGACCTGGTTCAGACCTGGCTCAGTCCTGGCTCAGACCTGGCTCAGACCTGGTTCAGACCTGGTTCAGACCTGGTTCAGACCTGGTTCAGACCTGGTTCAGACCTGGTTCAGACCTGGCTCAGTCCTGGTTCAGACCTGGCTCAGACCTGGTTCAGACCTGGCTCAGACCTGGCTCAGACCTGGCTCAGACCTGGTTCAGACCTGGTCCAGACCTGGTCCAGACCTGGTTCAGACCTGGTTCAGACCTGGTTCAGACCTGGTTCAGGATCTCTCAGTATAAAATGCATCAAACTTGCTTTGGTGTGTCGTGGGAGTCTTTGGAGCAAAGCGGTCCATGCAGCAGGTTATCTCCGGGTGCTACGGTTCAAAAACATCAAAAATTCATAAAAAGGTACAAGAGGAGACATGCTCGTTCTACAGCGAGGACCAGAGACCAGCTGGACATGCATAGACACAGAGACACCTGGTGGACAGGTGGAGCTACTGCAGTTAAAGCTGGGGTATCCGACTTTTGTTTCATAAATAACACATGAAGTTTGTCCGACAGAGTTTGGTAAAGACACAGGCTTCATCTCATTAGGAAACAAGTCCCTGTGGGCCACTATTTGACTCACAGGGACTTGGTAGAGAGTTAGTAAAACATGAGTTACCTGGTCCCTCTCTCTGGTCTTTCTCTCTGGTCTCTCTCTCTCTGGT
This sequence comes from Knipowitschia caucasica, assembly GCA_964034765.1. Classification (NCBI taxonomy): domain Eukaryota; kingdom Metazoa; phylum Chordata; class Actinopteri; order Gobiiformes; family Gobiidae; genus Knipowitschia; species Knipowitschia caucasica. Next base: position 3,183,112 of record OZ035828.1, read on the forward strand.
CTCTCTCTTTGGTCTCTCTCTGGTCTCTCTCTGGTCCCTCTCTGGTCTCTCTCTCTGGTCTCTCTCTTTGGTCTCTCTCTTTGGTCTCTCTCTGGTCTATCTGCTCTCTCTCTCTGGTCCCTCTCTCTGTTCTCTCTCTTTGGTCTCTCTCGCTGGTCTCTCTCTCGCTGATCTCTCTCTCGCTGATCTCTCTCTCTCTGGTCTCTATCGCTGGTCTCTCTTGCTGGTCTCTCTCCCTGGTCTTTCTCTCTGTGGTCTCTCTCTCTCTGGTCTCTCTCCAGTCTCTCTCTGTTCTCTCTCTCTCTGGTCTCTCTCTATGCTCTCACTCTCTCTGGTCTCTCTCTCTCTTTCTGAGGGTTTTACAGCCTTCTTACCTACAGCTGCTACTGAGAGGATGTATCTTATTGTGTGTCATGTTTACAACACGTCACCCCTGTCTGAAAGTCACGTACCCCAGCTTTAACTCTGTACAATCAGAGTCTTGTGATCAGAGAGACATGTGACCTGAAGAGCCAGTGCAAAAAGTGAAGAGGAAGAGTCCATAAGGTTCTCATGGCTCCTCCCCCCCCTGACAGCGGAGTCCTTAAGGTTCTCACCTTCCCCAAATGCCCAGAGACTAGAGTTTTATAAGAGACGAGAAAGAACATCGCCACAGCAACTTGTACAACTGTTACTCATGTGGGACTGAGGCTGTAGATCCAGGACCGATGGCTTCTGTGTGTTTGTTATTATTGTATCTGATTCTCTGATCTGCTGTTGGTGAATCAACAACTCCTCTGAGGCGACTGCTGATGTGATTTAGGGCCATACACAAATACCTCAGATTAAATATCATTTCAAACCAATTGTTTTGATGCCAATACTTAGTTATGTTCAAACTGTCATGCCCTGACTGCAGCTCACAGCCCCTCCCCCCTGTGTGCCTCATAGCCCCCCCCCCCCCCTTGTGTTCCTCATAGCCCCTCCTCTCTGTGTGCCTCATAGCCCCTCCCCCCTGTGTGCCTCATAGCCCCTCCCCCCTGTGTGCCTCATAGCCCCTCCCCCTGTGTGCATCAGGAGTCACCGGTCTGGACACGGTGAAGATGTCCTGCTTCTCGCTCCCCCTGCCTGCTGCCCCTGGTACTGCGGCCTGGTCCTCTCTCTCTCCTTCTCGCCGCTCGTCAGACAGCCGCTGTATGATCATCTGCACCTGTGTCTCCAGCCGCCGCAGCCAACCTCCCAGCGCCTGTATGTCGGTGCGCAGCTGCAGCCGCGTCTTGTCCAGCGCCTCCTTCACCGTGGTGATGCCGCTGTCGCACGAGTCAGTCTTTCGCAGATTTTCGCCGTCCGCCTCCTCGCTCGGCGCCGATGCTGATGGCGCTAACATCTCCGCGGACGCCGCCTTCTGATTGGTCAGAGGCGAGTCTCGCCGCGCTCCGTCTGCCGCACTGCCTTTGAGACGCATCCAGGCGCTGGGGGCTTTCGCTGGTTTAGATAAAGTCTGGATCACCGCCTCACTGTTGCTTTCTGCGCCTTTGTGTTTGTCGCTCTCTCTCTGTTTGTCGCTCTCTCTCTTGTTGGTTTCGCGTTTGCCAGTTTCTCTCAGTTTCTCTGGTTCTCTCTCGTCCTCTTGGAGCTTGTCTCTGTTGTCGGCGCTGTACTCTTGCATAGGGGTGATCTGCGACACGGTGAGGATGTTGCTGGTGCCGTTCTGGAAGGATGTGCTCAGGGGGAGAGAGTGCTGTGAGCTGGAGTGACCAAGCTGCTGCAGGTTCTGGGTCTGGTGCGTCTCTGCGTCTGTGTAGCCGCCGTTGTTGCCGTTGTGCCGCGGCTTGAACTTGTGGAGGAGCGTGCGCACAGGGTGGTCCTGCGGGATGCTGAGCTGCACCTCGTTCTTGGCGCGCTCTCGCTCCTCCTCCTCCTTTCGCAAGTCGCTGATTTTACGGAAAATCACCTGCAGCAGAAGGACACGGTACAGATAGAGTACAGAAGCGGCTTAAAGCTGGGGTACCTGACTGCTTTGGTAAAGTCTTGTAAACACAAGTTGTGAACAAATCAGACCGTCTGAGTGGCCCCACCCACAGCAGAGGACACACTCTAGACCTGATAATCACTAAGGGTTAATATCTCAAAAGTAAAGGAATCGATGAATCGATGGTCGATTTTGCTGTCGGATCATGTGTTTCAGTAGTAAACCACCAGCGGACCCCTGTTCACCTCCATTAGAACGGATAGTGGAGTTGTTGGATTTTCATTAAAGTGAATGAATTTATTCAAAGTTTAGACAGCTTTGGGTTAACCTATGTGTGTGGTGGGATGCAGCATTCTCCCATCCCCCAGTCATGAGTGAAACTAGTTTTAATAATAAGCAGGAAGCCGAAGACATCTGGTTTTAGTAGATCTCATGTTTATTTAGAGGGAAGCCACGTCTTCTCTGAGGGAGAGGAAGGTGGGACATATTGTTGCATGTGTTTCAAATTATCATGGTATAAGACCAGAGCTCTTTGTCCATTCTTGGTCTTTTGCTTTTACATATGCCGAGACCCAGACTGTAGTCTGTATCATGTCTGTGTGGTGATATCCAGACAACTGTAGTTTGAACTAGCGCTGACAACATGTATTAAAGAGATTATGTTGTTCAAATGTGACTAGTTTTATCACAAGAACTACCTTCCATTGGAGCTAACTTCAATAGAGCTAGCTTCATAAGAGCTAATTTCCATTAGAGTTAACTTACAAATCTAAAAGTAATGAGTTTTCACAGCTTTTTAAATGACAAGGTTCAAGGATCAAAAACATCATCGTCTCAAATCTGCCATTTATGAGGAAAGTCCTTGAATTAGGTAAACACCTTATTCAAGGACTATGAGGACTAGTCAAGAGTCCTAGAGTTAACATTAACATTAGAGTTAATGTTAACCAGTGATGGGAATAACGGCGTTACTAGTAACGGCGTTACTAACGCCGTTACTTTTTTCAGTAACGAGTAATCTAACTAATTACTTTGACTGTAACTATAACGCCGTTATCATTTCCGACATCCCGTTACTGCGCGTTACTCATGACGCACAATGAACTTCTCTTTTTACTTCATGATAGGACTCGTGCGCGTGTTGTCATGAGAGAAGAGAGGATGAGAAAACCTCTCAGCAGTTATTGGCTGATGTAAAACATATTTCCTTTACAATCTACATGTCTACAGTTGAGAGGATGGCTCATAAATTGTGTTTTTGAAACAAATATGGGTCTTAATCACGCTCAAACACGGCTTGTATCACCGTGAGGCCTCAGAGGAGCGCATGTGAGCGCAGAAGTCGGCTGCATACAATTCCATCGATAAGGTCCTTTCTCTTCCTGGTTTATCTGCTAAGGACAGCAACATACATATAACACCATGGTGGTTGCTAGTGCCCTGGAACCTCTGCTAGGTCCAGAGTCAGGGAGAGGGCCCGTGCATTTGCTGTTCCCTTTCGGGGGACAGTCATTTTGTATACACTTCTCTGGTGGAAAACCAAGCTCAGCTCAGAACCAGGACCAGTCCAGGACTAGTCCAGGACCAGCACAATGAAATAAGGCTTCAACTGACATAGAATGCAAGTGAACTGAAAATGGCAACATTAGAATTTAACATTTAAATGAATGGAGTACTCACATTGCAAAAATAAAAGTTAATTTCATAACACAATGACAATAAACTACATATAGCTACAGAAAAATTCAAAGTAATGAAGACCAAGAATTTACATATACGCCAAGTAATTATCAAAAGGCGTCAAATTGACTGCTCTGGGAGTTCTAGTGTTATTTGCGCAACCCCAATTAAAAGTAGGAAGCCTTCAGCAAGATTGTTTACCAACTAAATGAGTTTAATATGAGTCGATAACTGAATGTAGACAGTATTTATAGTGTTATTGAATCAACTGTACCATAAGTATAATAAAACTAACTGTCCTCATTTCATCTCTTTGGTCACAAATCAAAATCTTTCAACCTCATTTCATACATTCCTTTATCTTTTTTTTCCTGTAAATCTTTTCTAAATTGAACAATGTCTCTCAGGTGAGTTTCAGCTTCACTCATGAGGTGTGTTTTATTGTTTACATTTGTCACAGTTCTACCATCATGATATTCTGTATGTTTGTTCTGTGTATATACATGTATGTGACTTTATTTTTGTTGCACAACTCTGGAGAATTTCAAAGAGCAAATGCAGCAAATATGTGAAATACATGTAGTATACAGACATACACATACATACATACACACATATGTGTCTTGTACTCAGTTACGTCTCTAAATAGTCTTTGTGTAACTTTTTACTGTAAATGGCTGTACAGATCGTGTGTATACAGTATATATTATATACATACTGTATATATATGTATATGTGTATATATGTATATGTGTATATATATATATATATATATATATATATATATATATATATATATATATATATATATATGTATAGGTCGTGTATAGTGTGTTCATAGTCGTGCTCAAGTGTCACCGAGATCTGACTTTTTTACAGTGAAAACACAAAGAGAGAAAACACGACTAAACCATGTGACTGTTGTTCATAAACAATGTTGTTAAGACTTATTCTGAGACACAGACTGTTTCATTGACCTGAAGACTTGCTTTTGAGGAATTCACTTTTCATTTTGAGAAAGTGATGCACTTTTGAAGGTTTTCCACAAGGTTTTGCAGTTTGTACTAATTGTTCTGAGAAATGCACAAACTCTCGTGCAAAAGTGAAGAGGGATGTGAGAAATGCACCAAAGACACAAGAATAACTCTATACTGAAATAAAGTCAAATCCAACTTGAGCAAAATACAGAATCAAAAGTACTGAATATTCAAGTGCAGACATTTTTTTATAAGGCCTTTACAATGGTTGCATCCAAATCATAACAAATACTTTCTTCTTTGACCTTCTGAAAATCTGTTGAAATAAGACTGATTAAAATTTAGTCAACTTTAAAAATAGTCAACTTTTTAAAATTGACATGTTACCAACAATAGTAATAAAGTGTAGCAGAACAGGGAGGTCATTTCAGTAGTAGCCACAGTCGGTTAAACACTAAGATTGTGTTTATTCACTGAATATGAATGAGTTTTAACACCTCTGACTGTCGTTGATATGAATAGATGTGCGGTTACAGGTTTTTGCAGCAGCACACTTCCTGCTTCAGCTCCGAGGCACAGGGACCATTGTTGATTTCAAGTTTTATTTGATTCTTTCAGAGACACAGGAGAAAGGAAGTAGATTTGAAGAAGAGCTGGAGGATGAACTGCTGTGAGGGAAAAAACTGTAAGTTTCACATTGTTACTTTCCTTTCATTGTTTGTTCATTTGATAAAGAATAGTTTGACTGCGACAATCTTCATGATTTATTTCAAACCTGTGTATTCTTGTAAAGCCCTAAATCACAAGAGTACTTAACAAAACCATTGACATCGCCAGCACAGATCAGAGAATCAACAGTTACTGTAAGACACAAACAATATACAGTAGAACAGTGGTATTGGTCGACAGGAGGAGAGACCAGTGTCCATGAAGGTTGTAGAATGTTAAAGTGTCCTGGATCATCACCAATCCTTTCTGTTGGACACTAACTGTCCAACAGACTCCTGCATCCGAGGAAAAACTCTAAAACCCAGTGGGAGGAAAGTGAGAAACCTCGGGGCGATCCGCTCCGACACGGACGGACGGGCTGTAGATCCAGGACCTAAGCTACAGAACCAGGACCAATGCCACAGAGCAGTTTGCTTTACATGAGTGTAAATTTGCCAAAACAGATCAGAGATTCAAATAATATTCATTTTATCTATTGTTTATTTGGTTGGGACAGCACATGTTAATGAACACATCACTCCGAATTGTAGCCATGGGCTAATTTGTGTCCATGGTCCCACATTCGCACTCACAAACACACACTCATTCACCCTGAGCTATTGCACATGTTTTAGTGATAGGGGAAACCGGAGTACCCGGAGGAAACCTGCGCAAACACGGAGAGAACATGGAAACTCCACTCAGGCCCTGTTCCGACCGGGGTTCAAACCCAGAACCTTCTTGCTGAGAGGCGAGAGTGCTATCCACTCGCACGGTGGCTGAGTGGATAGCAAGATTTTGGTGAGGATCGGGAATGTTTAGGTCGGGAGCCTTCCATAGGTGGCGCTCTAGAGTCATATTAGGTGTGTATTTTCCCACTTTACGCTCAGGCCATGACCAACTGTCAGTGATGTGAGGTTCATCTCTGTAGGTCTGAGCCTGGGCCAAGAGAGGATCGAATATAAAGAAATTCCCCACCGCTTCGCATGAAAACAGTGAAGAATATCTAACTATTTCTTGAAAATTGTAATTCTCCAATCCGTCCAGATGGAGAATGACATGGTACAAGTCTGTGTGATAAAAACCTGGGTAAAAAACACAACACCTTGAACTGCCTGTAGGTGGCGCTGTTGTTGTGTTGCATATCGTTGTGTTCACAGTCATACGCTGTATTTGTGAACACATTTCTATCCTCATTGGACAAACACTGTGCTCAAAAAGCTCATTCAAACATTTCGTGTCGCCCCCAGTGGTCAGTTGTGGGACTGACAACATTTGCGTAAAGTAATGTTTGGCTCGTCTCGGTCCAGAGATTACACTCAGCGATTTTAGGGCCGATCCGAGCACTAGTGCCCTATTACTTTCCGACAGGTGGCGCTAAATGACGTGTAGAAGTTTGTGTGATGAAAATTGGGGGTAAAACTTCAGATCATCGTGGCCGTATGATAGAGAAATGATCTGTCGTTTACCTACTCTGAAATATGCATGTCTGGCTCCCATAGGCTTCGCTAATTTGACATTTCCAGGGGGCGCTATAGAGTCGCCGTTCGTAGGACAATCTTGAAACGTTCATTGTGTGAAACTTTTTGCCAAACCTTTGGCATCAGACCCCCGTGTGCAGACGTACGTGCATGTCTTCAGGGTCATTAAAAGTGCAGTGTTCCTGAAGCTCTGCTCTACAAAGAAATGGTTCACAGAGAAACATCGAAAAGTGCAGCTTTATAAATCATATTTTTATCAGATGCAAATGTAAAAGATAAACTACGTCCCTTTTACATAATTACAAACAATGTATTTTTCTTGGAAGTTGTTTTTATGGTTTATTATTCATTTGTTCATTCATTCATTTTCCACCCCTTTATGAACCATTTTCTGGGCGGGGGGTTGGCGATCAGAGCAGCAACCAATGTTCAAAGCACCAGTCCCTCTGACCCTCTGCAGGTGGGGGTCCACAGGAAGATGGCTGCTGCAGTAGTGGCTTTTCAGCGGGAGCTTCAGGCAATGTGGGGTTAAGTGTCTTGCCCAAGGACACAGCAACAGTAGACTGGAGTAGGTCCCGTGGTGGACTCAAACCCACAACCTTCAGGCCCAAAGGCAAAAACTCTACCATCTGAGCTACAGTCGCCCCACAGTTTATCATTCAGTATTATTGTTATATTTATATTATCAGTCAAGGCAAGTTTATTTGTTTAGCCCAGTTCACACACTGGTAGTAATGTGAGTGTGTGGGCAGGAGTCTGACCCCTGGAGGTAGCACTGGGTCTTACACTCTGACCAGTGAGTGTGTTTTTGATTTTTCTTTGAATCATTGTAGATTGTGGAGGCATATTAAGAAAATGGTCCTTTCTGGGATCATTTTCTATGGGTTTGATTTTGTTTTAGCTTGGATTGACCCAAAGCTAAAGAAGGCTGGCTATAATAAGTGTTAGTTTCATTGTTAGAGCAAAACATGAAAGGAAATGAAGCTGAAATGTGACAGATTCAGAGTCAGTCGTCAAAGTGATTCCTCAGAATTAAAAGACAAACTTTACCTTTTCCAAACTGCAGCAAAGCTCTGAGACAACTTCAATGCTGAAACGCCTAAAGTCGATGTTCTAAGTGCTTTCTGCGTCTGAATAAGGAGTTTTACTTGAATTCTGCTTAATCGCTTTGACCACATTCTCCTAATCTGTTTACGACATCTCCAGTTCGTCCACATCTTTGCTCAGAGCTGAATTCTTCTTCATGGAAAAGCCATATTATTCCTTCCATTTTGTTTTTTCCTCCCCATTCGTAGCTACATTTCTCCACTTCTTCTCCAGGCCTCTACTTCCAGTTCCCTGAATGTACTATGAATATCCTCCTTCTGTCAATCTTTCTGTCGATTTTGGGTTTGATTCCGTCGTTAAGACACGTTAGTTCTGTGTTATGTGGGAGCATTTCTTCACTTCCTGTCTGTGCTTTTTGTCCCACATGTCCTCTGGTAGAACAGGATGTATGCGCTCCTCTGTCGGTTCTTGCAGACGTCACTTCTGCTGCTCTTGAACACTTGGCTGTCGTTATAGCACAACCAGCCGTCGCCCTGGTTATTCAGGTCATGGTCCGGACTTCTGCCTTCAAAGATGTAATGTCCAGACTTTGCATTATCTCCGAGGTGAGAGATGACCCCGACCAGACTGAAACGAGCCGCAGTGTTTTCTGTGGACAGCACCAGAGCTTTGTCGATGCTCATGCCATCGTGCACTTTCTCCAGTCGGTAATCGCGTGTGTACCTGTACCGCTTCAGGTGAAGAACCAGGATGTTTGGGAGAGTTGAGAACATCGCTGACATGGTGGAAACTTGACCTTTACAGGTGCAGTTATACTCCAGCTGGGTCGGCTTCAGATAATTCTCCAGAAGTTTGTCGGTGGTAGTTTCAGCACAAAGGTCCAGAGAGAGGTTGGTGAAGTCCTCTCTCTTACGTGAGCCCTTTCCACACGTCTGGCAGATCCTTCTGCAGTCCAAACTGAACTCCAGCTCCTGCACTGGGCACTTGTAGGTCATGCCCAGGCTGGAAGCAACGTTCTGCAGCATTGGAGCCAAACTTTGAATTTGCTCGATCAACGCAGTGAAGAACTCATGGGCGTCGTGCTGTCCTGCCCCTTTAAATTCTGGAGATTTTGAGGCAACTGTGGCTTTGAATAAGCAAAGAAGAAATCTCTTTTGGCATATTTTCGGGGCTTCTCTGTTGGTCTGGAAATCATGAAGGCATTTCAATAGAGCGGCCTCTTTGCTCTGCTTCCAAATGCTCTTCTGAGAGTTGATTTTTCTCATGAATGGTGTTATAGTCAGCAGGCTCTGTACGCTGGCATTTATATAACAAGTGTTTCCCAGGTTTGGAAGTCCATAATGCAAGTTCAAGTTGGTTTTTTGAGGAACTGGTTTAGGGACTGTTGTGGTCTCTCTTTCTCCAGTTGTTTGTGTGAGTGGGGCTGGAGCAATTTTGTTTTTCCATGGCCTCCATTTGACGCGGGCCGTGGCTTCTTTTCCTGTATCTGGCGCTGTCGTTTGTGTGAGTGGAGCTGGAGCCACTTTGTTCCTCCGTAGCCTACATCCAGATATCCACTTTTTTGATAGAGGCTTGTCCTTTTTCTCCGAACCTCGAAACAGACTCCTCAGCCACGAAAAGCATCCGTTGTTGGTTGACTTGGAGTCCTCATCACGGGCCACACTTACAGGTGTGGACGCCTTTCTGACCCCTTGAATATCTGATCCCTGTGATTGTCCACGCGATAGCAAGACACTCAACAACATTTTTGATTGTGGAGTACTACTACTAACTCTACTAATACTACTACTACTATACAGTATATACAAACCGTGATTTCGAACAGTGGACTGAAGATATATATCACCCACAAGTCAGACCAGTCCTATCCATCTCTCCAAAGCTGATGATGGGATCTAGAACTTGTGACATCATTGTTACCATGGTGATTAGATAGGGAGCGTCGCCATGGTGACACACAGGGAGTCCCAGCAGCCATTTTGTGACTATAAGCCGGACTTCTGGCTGTGTGAAACATTTTGCGCACATAACTTGGTATAAAATAGAGGCCAGTGCAGTCATTTGTGTAAATAAACAGTTTTATAATTCAGAGAAAGGTCATCATTGGGATTCATTCATCGCAAACGAACTACCTTCACCTTCATCCTGTTTCTAGCGAGTGCGTGCACCGGAGCTATCAGATTTTCTAAAACCTAAAATGGCTGAACAGAAAATGCTAATTTGCGTGTTGCGGTGGATAGCGGCAGATTAACCTGCTGATGCGGCTCCAGATCCTCTTTCAGAGACGTCTCCGCTGCATTTCTCTTACATCGCGCTGTGGACATGTTTTAAACGCGTTGCTCCGTCACAGTTTATTGTCAAAGTTGTTCATTTGTGGGGAGTATAACCTGAACAACATTTCTAATGACTTAGTGAATGGCAAAAGCGTCCCACAACACTGACCTGATCAGCTGCAAGGTCTGCAAGTTAACCTGGAGCTGAGGTGGGACAGTGGTGTGTCCACTCACCAAAGGCGCTCACAATAGCGATGTATAAACTCGGGGCCAGGTCCAGAGCAACGTTAGCATTAGGACATGTTAAATAAGCAGTAGGGCACACAAAGAGTGTCATGAAATCGCCACGAAAGCAGCGCATTTCAAAGATGTAGCGGGGTGAGCGTACGCAGACACGCAGGTGGATCTAGCCCACTTTACAAATACAACATGTGTTTCACCGTCTGCTGTCGTCTTTCAGTGATAACCTCTTGCTGCTGTCATGTTTTACACACACGTTCGTCCTGTCACAGTTGCATGGTCATTATTAGTCACATTATTGCTCATTCATACAACCCGAACGTCATTTTCCTGGTTTGTGATAGCGATCACCTACAGCATTAATTCCACATGTAATTTGCTTTTCTAAATCAACATTTCTTATGACTGTAGTCTATGAGAACAGTGTGTGAGAGCAGGCGATGAGCATGTGTTTGTACATCGCTGTTGTGAGCATGTTTAGTGAATGAAAACAACCCAGCTCCAGGTTAAACTGCGCACCTTGCAGCTATTCAGATCAGTGTAGTGGGAAACAGTTCGCGAGACACAGACAGTATTTGGAACAGCAACAACACGTCTGACTTTACGTTGATTATATCTAATAGCAATCCTTCCTCAGAAACACTACGTGAAATATGTCTGTATTTCGAACTTTGGACATCCCGCAGAGGCAGAGGACTTTTATTGTGAAAAATATCTGAGCCACGCCCACTTTCAAGCATTTTGATCTATGAGTGAGTAGAACTCGTTCACCGTGTTCAAGCTAGTATGCGCGACCGAAGTTATCGTGTAAATGTAAGTTCATACATTATAAATAGAAATACGTGTTGTAGTATTTTATAAGAATAACTTTTTTTGCATTGTAGATTACGCTTGGCGATAACTACACTGTTGAAGACAGCAATTGTGATTGTGTCAATGGGCTTGACAAGTGCCATCACAAAGCATCTGTTTTATTGTTCGGGTAAGTACATAATGCTTATACTTTATATAACCCATGTCTATACTTTTATGGTGTCAGATACAAGAACATTAGCAAAACCGACATCAAAGCTTCATGGATTCAGCGACCTAAAAGTGCCCCACCAACACAGACACTTACCATGGAAGAGCTGTTTCCAGCCCCGCCAAAGTTGTTACATTACGGGTGATACACTGAATTTATATAAATGGGATTGAATCATTTGTTGCATATGTAAGCATATTCTGTGTCCACGTGTCAGTCAAGTGTATGTACAGGTGTTCTAACATTAAGTATTGTGTGTTAGGGCTACATCAAGACTGGTTGAGTGTTCCGATGTCACCTTTCTCTGTGACAAGTTGAAAGATCTTGGTCGTTTTTCAGGTTACCATTATTGAAGTTGTGAGCTGTTTACATCTGCATTGTAGATGTTGTTTTGTTATTGAATTTGTTCATGTCTTATGTTTGTATGTTATTATTGTCTTATTATTTTTGTTTGTCTATTTGTAATGTGGACCGTCTGTTATGTGCGTGTACATGCACATTTACATGTACATAATAGATTACACGCAACTGCCAGACAAGAGGACCTATCTATATGTAAGTACAATGCATTTTGCACATACCCCCCTCTCCACTCCCCTGTTACGGTAGTGGGTAGGCCCTCAGCTGTGGATCCATTAAACTAGACCCCTATGATATACTTCCAATTCTTTGATTTTTCCAATACTTCATGTAATATAATACAATATGATATTGTACATTATTGCATGAAGTATTAAAGATATAACATGTTAATTGTAGGTCTACAGAAGTACAATTACCATGTTATTTGTTAGATAAGTATACAAATCAACATACTTACTATTATGTTGATTACTATTTGTTCATATATTTAGCGATGCACTGGATGTTGACCCCTGAACCTGCAGTCCCACTGCTTGATGTTCCTTGTGTGGAGGACCTGTTGCTGTCTGACAGTTATTTAGAGTCTACAAAGAAAACTCAATGGCTCAAAGAAAAAATAGCAATGACGCCTGAACAAATACAGCAGGTTAGTACATTTGTAAGTTTCAGACAAGGCACACATGATTCATATTTACATTTGCAGATACAATGGTCCCCCATTATTAAAACACCCTCTATATATAATTCACCAGCAAAGATAATCAGATTTCCAACTACATTGACCCTTCTGAAAAGAAAGAAAAGAAAAAAATCATAAGAAAAGAGGACACCTGCATCACAACAATGATAACATTTGCAGTTTTTGTATTGCAGGTGGCACAACTTACTACTGGACAAAGAGACAATCACCTCTGGGCACTGGTGAGAAAAAATCGATTGACCGCATCAAATTTTGGAGCAGCATTGGCAGCTTTGAGAAGGAACAGGTAAATTATATATCCTATCTGATAATATCTAAATAAACACACAGCATTGCACACTTAGGTAGCCGATGTCCAATTTTTAGTCACTGATGATAATTTTTCGGTATAGCCTTCATCAGATTATTCTTTTTTCATCTTTGAACAGTGTATGTCACATGCACTGGGGTTAAAAGAGTGTGTGTTGCTGTTTTTTGAAGTATGAAGATTATTCTCAACATATGCTCCTCTGGGAATACTTCAGTTGTGCGTCGCTTCTGTCTATCTCTAGCCCTGTATACATCTCTCTCTTTCTCTCTATCTATATCTGCCTTCATCTGCCTACTCTCAATTGCCTTTGTCTTAGGTTTCCACCATCTCTCTTCAAAAAAATCATGTGTTCATACAACCTCTCAAAGAAAGACACTATCATGTGGGGTACCATCAATGAAGCCGTTGCTCGGGCAAAGTATTGTTCTTTTGGAGATGCAGTTGTTGAAGAGACCGGTAAGTCATATATATTTTTACCGATTATGCTAATGTAAAATATAATTAAAGAAGCTGTACAGTAACACAGATAATGCTAAGATATGATATGCACAGGTGTGTGGCTGCATCCAAGTGGAGTTTTGGGTGCCAGTCCAGATGGCATCATAAAAAGGCCTGCCACAAACAACTACACACATGTGAATATTTAATTATTTTCTGCCTGCTGAAATGTCATTTTAAACAGTTCAATAAGAGTTCACCTGTACTTTGAACTGCTTACAGAAGCATGGAGCAGATAAGGTGTTGATGTATATAACATGAGATAATGCTATCTCGTGTACATTGGAGTTTGGTCCATTACATAAACATGCTTATATCACAATTATGTCATCTTCGGCCAACTCAGTTGAACATTGACCATACGCTCTCTTCTGCATAGTCATGCTTACATAATCATTTTAAATGTATATAAGGAGTTAGCCTTTGTCAGTACTTTAGACTTCTGAGGCCAGACAGGATGGGAGGCTGCGTTATGCTTGTTCAGACTACGCTCAAACCTTCTGACAATAAAAACTTTATTTTGAAATACGCAGTTTTATCGAAGTCTCTATTTGTCTTGTGTCTGGGAAATTCACAATTTGGTGACGCCCTGACGTGATTCAAAAAGCCCAAGACAAAGACAATATTATTTTTATTTTTTCAAACACCTTTTTGCTCCAGAGCAGCGCTTCATCTTCTCTGGCGTTGCAGAAGTCTCCGTAAAAGATACAGCACCAACAAAGGTACAAAGTAGATCTACTCACAATAAGGAAAATACAGATGCCTTTTCTAAAAATCTGTTAAATTGGTCTTACATCAAAAAATGTCAATGTGGTTGGCTGCTGGCTCTTTTATGATTCCTGTTTAAATTGTAAATATATATGCGCATTTTTTTTATAAAAAGATCGCCGCCGTTTTATAAGACTTTTTTGGCGTGAGAAGAATGTAAAAGTAGATAGAAGCCGTTTTTCGAGGTTTTTTCGGCAGAAGTAGAATTTAAAAAACGATTGTAGTATGCGCTGTTTTTAGAGATTTTTTCAGCGTCAGAAGAAACAAAAAACGTGTTAATTCAAAGAACTGGTTATTTTTGATAAATAGTCTAAGTAATTAGCGTAAGAAATTCAATAATTACATTTATATGTATGTACATAAAAAGTGGTTAGTAGTAGTAGTGACCTGGTAGTAGTAGTAGTGACCTGGTGGTAGTAGGAGTAGTAGGTTTAAGTGGTAAAAAGGTTTGTATACTTATTCCTTTGTAAAATATTTGTCTCAGTCTCTGTCCTCAGACCCTGTCCTCAGTCTCTGTCCTCAGTCTCTGTCCTCAGTCTCTGTCCTCAGTCTCTGTCCTCAGACCCTGTCCTCAGTCTCTGTCCTCAGTCTCTGTCCTCAGTCTCTGTCCTCAGTCTCTGTCCTCAGTCTCTGTCCTCAGTCTCTGTCCTCAGACCCTGTCCTCAGTCTCTGTCCTCAGTCTCTGTCCTCAGTCTCTGTCCTCAGTCTCTGTCCTCAGACCCTGTCCTCAGTCTCTGTCCTCAGTCTCTGTCCTCAGTCTCTGTCCTCAGACTCTGTCCTCAGACCCTGTCCTCAGACTCTGTCCTCAGTCTCTGTCCTCAGTCTCTGTCCTCAGTCTCTGTCCTCAGACCCTGTCCTCAGTCTCTGTCCTCAGTCTCTGTCCTCAGTCTCTGTCCTCAGTCTCTGTCCTCAGTCTCTGTCCTCAGACCCTGTCCTCAGTCTCTGTCCTCAGTCTCTGTCCTCAGTCTCTGTCCTCAGTCTCTGTCCTCAGACCCTGTCCTCAGTCTCTGTCCTCAGTCTCTGTCCTCAGTCTCTGTCCTCAGACTCTGTCCTCAGACCCTGTCCTCAGACTCTGTCCTCAGTCTCTGTCCTCAGTCTCTGTCCTCAGTCTCTGTCCTCAGACCCTGTCCTCAGTCTCTGTCCTCAGTCTCTGTCCTCAGTCTCTGTCCTCAGACCCTGTCCTCAGACTCTGTCCTCAGACTCTGTCCTCAGTCTCTGTCCTCAGTCTCTGTCCTCAGACTCTGTCCTCAGACCCTGTCCTCAGACTCTGTCCTCAGTCTCTGTCCTCAGTCTCTGTCCTCAGACCCTGTCCTCAGACTCTGTCCTCAGTCTCTGTCCTCAGTCTCTGTCCTCAGTCTCTGTCCTCAGACCCTGTCCTCAGTCTCTGTCCTCAGTCTCTGTCCTCAGACTCTGTCCTCAGACCCTGTCCTCAGACTCTGTCCTCAGTCTCTGTCCTCAGTCTCTGTCCTCAGTCTCTGTCCTCAGACCCTGTCCTCAGTCTCTGTCCTCAGTCTCTGTCCTCAGTCTCTGTCCTCAGACCCTGTCCTCAGACTCTGTCCTCAGTCTCTGTCCTCAGTCTCTGTCCTCAGTCTCTGTCCTCAGACCCTGTCCTCAGACTCTGTCCTCAGTCTCTGTCCTCAGTCTCTGTCCTCAGTCTCTGTCCTCAGTCTCTGTCCTCAGTCTCTGTCCTCAGTCTCTGTCCTCAGACCCTCTGTCCTCAGACTCTGTCCTCAGTCTCTGTCCTCAGACCCTCCTGAGTCCATGTTATCAATCAGAGACTAATCTAATCTGGGTTTTCCTCGAGCACAAACGAAGGCCAAGTCCTGACAGTAAAAATAACCGGCGTCGCTTTTACACTCTCTGAATCAAGGCCAAAAATACTTCCGGAACAATCTCACCTCCGCCTCCGCAGAGACTCAGCAAAGCTATTTCTGAGATCCAGGCTGAGGTAAAAACAGAGAGACCAGTCCCAGAAAAGATGGACCAGATCTGGGTCCGAACAGAGAGAGGACCAGTCTATCTCTGTCATGGTGCAACGTTTACCTGCAGCAAAACACACGGGAATAATAAAGAAGCTAGTATGAAATCACTAGCATTAGCATAATAAAGCTAGTAATGAAATAACTAGCATTAGCATAATAAAGCTAGTATGAAATCACTAGCATTAGCATAATAAAGCTAGTATGAAATCACTAGCATTAGCATAATAAAGCTAGTATGAAATCACTAGCATTAGCATAATAAAGCTAGTATGAAATCACTAGCATTAGCATAATAAAGCTAGTATGAAATCACTAGCATTAGCATAATAAAGCTAGTATGAAATCACTAGCATTAGCATAATAAAGCTAGTATGAAATCACTAGCATTAGCATAATAAAGCTAGTATGAAATTAGCTCATCAGACCACAACAACACACTCCTCTGACCACAACAACACACTCTTCTGACCACAACAACACACTCCTCAGACCATAACAACACACTCTTCTGACCACAACAACACACTCCTCAGACCATAACACACTCCTCAGACCACAACAACACACTCTTCTGACCACAACAACACACTCCTCAGACCATAACACACTCCTCAGACCACAACAACACACTCCGCTGCAGGACCAACAGGAGCCCGAGGGGTGATGTGAGCGCCTGTGTTTGTTTGTGTGACATCACAGTCCTCTGACCTCGAGGAGCTCTGGGACGGCTCTTTATAGTCCACAGGTCCAAGGGGGCGGGGCCTACCCTCACCTAATCACCAGAGACTACAGAGACCAGAGAGAGACCAGAGAGAGAGACCAGAGAGACACCAGAGAGAAAGGCTAGAGAGAGACCAGAGAGAGACCAGAGAGAGACCAGAAAGAGACCAGAGAGAGACCAGAGAGAGACCAGAGAGAGAGACCAGAGAGAGACCAGAGAGAGACCAGAGAGACACCAGAGAGAAAGGCTAGAGAGAGACCAGAGAGAGACCAGAGAGAGACCAGAGAGAGACCAGAGAGAGACCAGAGAGACCAGAGAGAGACCAGAGAGAGAGACCAGAGAGAGACCAGAGAGAGACCAGAGAGACACCAGAGAGAAAGGCTAGAGAGAGACCAGAGAGAGACCAGAGAGAGACCAGAAAGAGACCAGAGAGAGACCAGAGAGACCAGAGAGAGACCAGAGAGAGAGACCAGAGAGAGACCAGAGAGAGACCAGAAAGAGACCAGAGAGAGACCAGAGAGACCAGAGAGAGACCAGAGAGAGAGACCAGAGAGAGACCAGAGAGAGACCAGAAAGAGACCAGAGAGAGACCAGAGTAAGTAAGTAGTAATCTGAATCTCTATATAGCACATTCTTACAGACTAAAGTCGCACAAAGCACTTTCCTTTAGCACTTTAACAAACATCAACAATTTAGGACCAGAAGTGCTGAGGTTAATGTTTGTTTCCACGGCGACTTAAAGACTATATGGTTTTAGGGAGAGAGCCTCGGGGCTGGAAAAGGAGCGAGACTACACCTGGACCGGGTCTAAACAAAGACCGGGTCCAGCTGCGGCCGAGGCTCAAGAAACTGAAACACAATAAACTAAAATAGAAACAGGAGACTCTGTGATGGATTCAATACAATTTATCTGTGGATGTCACATGACCAAAACCACTCACTCAGCCAATCAGAGAGCAGCAAAGGGGAAAACCAGGACTGAACCAGGACTGAGGCAGGACTGAGGCAGGACTGAGGCAGGACTGAGGCAGGACTGAACCAGGACTGAACCAGGACTGACCCAGGACTGAACCAGGACTGACCCAGGACTGAGGCAGGACTGAGGCAGGACTGAGGCAGGACTGAACCAGGACTGAGGCAGGACTGAACCAGGACTGAACCAGGACTGACCCAGGACTGAGGCAGGACTGAACCAGGACTGACCCAGGACTGAACCAGGACTGACCCAGGACTGAGGCAGGACTGAGGCAGGACTGAGGCAGGACTGAACCAGGACTGAGGCAGGACTGAACCAGGACTGAACCAGGACTGACCCAGGACTGAGGCAGGACTGAGGCAGGACTGAGACAGGACTGAACCAGGACTGAACCAGGACTGAGGCAGGACTGAGGCAGGACTGAACCAGGACTGAACCAGGACTGACCCAGGACTGAGGCAGGACTGAGGCAGGACTGAACCAGGACTGACCCAGGACTGAGGCAGGACTGAGGCAGGACTGAGGCAGGACTGAACCAGGACTGAACCAGGACTGACCCAGGACTGAGGCAGGACTGAGGCAGGACTGAGGCAGGACTGAGGCAGGACTGAACCAGGACTGAACCAGGACTGAACCAGGACTGAACCAGGACTGAACCAGGACTGACCCAGGACTGAACCAGGACTGAACCAGGACTGAACCAGGACTGAACCAGGACTGACCCAGGACTGAACCAGGACTGAACCAGGACTGACCCAGGACTGAGGCAGGAGTGAGGCAGGACTGAACCAGGACTGAACCAGGACTGACCCAGGACTGAGGCAGGCCTGAGGCAGGACTGACACAGTGTGGACATGTGGCTCCAGCCTGAGTGTCTCCTGTGTCTGTGAAGTGCTGAGTTGGATCCAGAAGGACTGGTTAAGAACAGAATAATCCATGGCTTTGCTTCAGGATCATTTTACAAACTCAGACTCACAGTTTTGAATAATTATTAAGAACAAAACCATCTCATTAAAACAGTGATAACTGCAGAACGTTAGACTTTTCTCCACAGGACGTTGTGAGAGGAGGCCATAATCTCAGACCTCAGAGAGTCCAGTCTGAACCCTGGACCAGAGCAGGTTCCCAGTGCGTGCCCAGCTGCTGCTTCCTGTTCCTGTCCTGGCAACATGAGTGAATAATAGTGAAGTGTCAGGGGGCGGAGATTCTTTGTGGAGAATGAATGAAACAATAGTCTGAGAGAGCTGGAGGTTTCTACAGCTGCGTCCACAAAGTCTGCATCAATCTTCAATCCTTCCTGCTGCTGTCAGACTGTACAAGGAGAACTGCTCAGTCTGTACCATGGATCTATAATAATAACTGGATAGAGTATTACTAGCTTACAGCGGTCCCACCCATGGCCACAGGGGGCGCTGTGGTACTGCAGACTAATGTCACGAGGGCTACCCAGAAAAAAGTCCCATAGATCTCAATGTAAACTAAAACAGCTCGACCTCAGCTGTCAGAGAACCTGACAGAGAACCTACAGAGAACCTGACAGAGAACCTGACAGAGAACCTGACAGAGAACCTGACAGAGAACCTACAGAGAACCTGACAGAGAACCTGACAGAGAACCTGACAGAGAACCTGACAGAGAACCTGACAGAGAACCTGACAGAGAACCTGACAGAGAACCTGACAGAGAACCTACAAAGAACCTGACAGAGAACCTGACAGAGAACCTGACAGAGAACCTACAGAGAACCTGACAGAGAACCTACAGAGAACCTGACAGAGAACCTGACAGAGAACCTGACAGAGAACCTACAGTTTTCACAAAGTGTTCCTTGTCGTCCTGAACTTTTTTTCTTCTTAAATCCTTCTGTTTTCTTTAAATCCACACTTTACTGCCACAAACTCTGCTCCTTTCTTTCCCGCTCTGACTCCGCCCTGCTGCTGCTCTGAGCTGCTCTGATTGGTCAGAGCGCGTCCGAGCCCCTCTGTGCACGTGCATGAGAGCCACACACACACGTATTTGGCGCAAAGCATCATGGGAGCTCGTCCACTGTGCAGAACCAAGAGGACCAGACGATGCCCAAATATGGGCGAGTTCAGCTAATCTCCCGGTCTTTGTGAAGTCCCATGAACCACTGAGCACAAGCCGTTCATTTGAACAGGGGCCATCTTGGATCACCGGGGCTGGCTCTGTACATGCAGGAAGAGAGCGCCGCGTTCAAATGAATGGTTTGTGCGCATGGTCTCTGACATATTAACTCGCCCATATTTGGGCATAGTCTGGTCCTCCTGGTTCTGGAGTGGACGAGCTCCCATGATGCTTTGCTCCAAGTGCATGTGTGTGGCTCTCATGCACGTGCACAGAGGGGCTCGGACGCGCTTTGACCAATCAGAGCAGCTCAGAGCAGCAGCAGGGCGGAGTCAGAGCGGGAAAGAAAGGAGCAGAGTTTGTGGCAGTAAAGTGTGGATTTAAAGAAAACAGAAGGATTTAAGAAGAAAAAAAGGTCAGGACGACAAGGAACACTTTGTGAAAGCTGTAGGTTCTCTGTCAGGTTCTCTGTCAGGTTCTCTGTCAGGTTCTCTGTCAGGTTCTCTGTCAGGTTCTCTGTCAGGTTCTCTGTCAGGTTCTCTGTCAGGTTCTCTGTCAGGTTCTCTGTCAGGTTCTCTGT
Organism: Knipowitschia caucasica; assembly: GCA_964034765.1. NCBI lineage: Eukaryota > Metazoa > Chordata > Actinopteri > Gobiiformes > Gobiidae > Knipowitschia > Knipowitschia caucasica. The sequence goes on from OZ035828.1 coordinate 3,203,476, forward strand.
CAGGTTCTCTGTCAGGTTCTCTGTCAGGTTCTCTGTCAGGTTCTCTGTCAGGTTCTCTGTCAGGTTCTCTGTCGGGTTCTCTGTAGGTTCTCTGTCAGGTTCTCTGTAGGTTCTCATTCAGGTTCTCTGTCAGGTTCTCTGTCGGGTTCTCTGTAGGTTCTCTGTCAGGTTCTCTGTAGGTTCTCTGTCAGGTTCTCTGTCTGGTTCTCTGTCAGGTTCTCTGTAAGTTCTCTGTCAGGTTCTCTGTCAGGTTCTCTGTCAGGTTCTCTGTCAGGTTCTCTGTCAGGTTCTCTGTCAGGTCTCTGTCAGGTTCTCTGTCAGGTTCTCTGTCAGGTTCTCTGTAGGTTCTCTGTCAGGTTCTCTGTAGGTTCTCTGTCAGGTTCTCTGTCGGGTTCTCTGTAGGTTCTCTGTCAGGTTCTCTGTAGGTTCTCTGTCAGGTTCTCTGTCTGGTTCTCTGTTAGGTTCTCTGTCAGGTTCTCTGTAAGTTCTCTGTCAGGTTCTCTGTCAGGTTCTCTGTCAGGTTCTCTGTCAGGTTCTCTGTCAGGTTCTCTGTAGGTTCTCTGTCAGGTTCTCTGTCAGGTTCTCTGTCAGGTTCTCTGTTAGGTTCTCTGTCAGGTTCTCTGTAGGTTCTCTGTCAGGTTCTCTGTCAGGTTCTCTGTCAGGTTCTCTGTCAGGTTCTCTGTCAGGTTCTCTGTCAGGTTCTCTGTCAGGTTCTCTGTAGGTTCTCTGTCAGGTTCTCTGTCAGGTTCTCTGTCAGGTTCTCTGTCAGGTTCTCATTCAGGTTCTCTGTCAGGTTCTCTGTCAGGTTCTCTGTCAGGTTCTCTGTCAGGTTCTCTGTCAGGTTCTCTGTAGGTTCTCTGTCAGGTTCTCTGTCAGGTTCTCTGTCAGGTTCTCTGTCAGGTTCTCTGTCAGGTTCTCTGTCTGGTTCTCTGTTAGGTTCTCTGTCAGGTTCTCTGTCAGGTTCTCTGTCAGGTTCTCTGTCAGGTTCTCTGTCAGGTTCTCTGTCAGGTTCTCTGTCAGGTTCTCTGTAGGTTCTCTGTCAGGTTCTCTGTCAGGTTCTCTGTCAGGTTCTCTGTCAGGTTCTCTGTAGGTTCTCTGTCAGGTTCTCTGTCAGGTTCTCTGTCAGGTTCTCTGTCAGGTTCTCATTCAGGTTCTCTGTCAGGTTCTCTGTCAGGTTCTCTGTCAGGTTCTCATTCAGGTTCTCTGTCGAGGCCGAAATACGTCTGTGGAATCTTAATCACTTAATCTGTCGCTAACACAGCAGCACATGAGGCTAACGGCTAACATGCTAACGTACGAGACTGACCAGGAGCGAGGAGGAGCCCTGTCTCACTGTTTCAGGAAGACTGTTCCAGACTGTATACTGTAAAGGTCTGGAATGCAGAGAGAGACCAGAGAGAGACCAGACAGAGAGACCAGAGAGAGACCAGAGAGAGACCAGAGAGAGACCAGAGAGAGACCAGAGAGAGACCAGAGAGAGAGACCAGAGAGAGAGACCAGAGAGAGGTCAGAGAGAGACCAGAGAGAGAGACCAGAGAGAGACCAGAGAGAGAGACCAGAGAGAGACCAGAGAGAGACCAGAGAGAGACCAGCGAGAGAGAGACCAGGGAGAAACCAGAGAGACCAGAGAGAGAGACCAGACAGAGAGACCAGAGAGAGAGAGACCAGGGAGAGACCAGGGAGAGACTATAGAGAGACCAGAGAGAGACCAGAGAGAGACCAGAGAGAGACCAGAGAGAGACCAGAGAGAGACCAGAGAGAGACCAGAGAGAGACCAGCGAGAGAGAGACCAGAGAGACCAGAGAGAGAGACCAGACAGAGAGACCAGAGAGAGAGAGACCAGGGAGAAACCAGAGAGACCAGAGAGAGAGACCAGAGAGAGAGACCAGAGAGAGACCAGGGAGAGACTATAGAGAGACCAGAGAGAGACCAGAGAGAGACCAGACAGAGAGACCAGTGAGAGAGACCAGAGAGAGACCAGGGAGAGACTATAGAGAGACCAGAGAGAGACCAGAGAGAGACCAGAGAGAGACCAGAGAGAGACCAGAGAGAGAGAGACCAGAGAAACCAGAGAGACCAGAGAGAGACCAGAGAGAGAGACCAGACAGAGAGACCAGAGAGAGAGACCAGAGAGAGACCAGAGAGAGACCAGAGAGAGAGACCAGAGAGAGACCAGAGAGAGAGACCAGAGAGAGAGAGAGACTAGAGAGAGACCAGAGAGAGAAACCAGAGAGACCAGAGAGAGACCAGAGAGAGACCAGAGAGAGAGACCAGAGAGAGAGACCAGATAGAGAGACCAGAGAGAGAGACCAGAGAGAGACCAGAGAGAGACCAGAGAGAGAGACCAGAGAGAGCCCAGAGAGAGACCAGAGAGAGACCAGAGAGAGACCAGAGAGAGAGACCAGAGAGAGACCAGAGAGAGACCAGAGAGAGAGACCAGAGAGAGACCAGAGAGAGAGACCAGAGAGAGACCAGAGAGAGAGACCAGAGAGAGACCAGAGAGAGACCAGAGAGAGAGACCAGAGAGAGACCAGAGAGAGACCAGAGAGAGAGACCAGAGAGAGATAAGATAAGATAAGATAAGATAAGATTGCTTTATTTATCTCACAGAGGAGAAATTTACATGTCACATTTGTCATGGATAGAGACACTCAGATTGTGCAAAGGAGGAAATGTGCAAACATGTAACATGCAGGATATATGTACAATAAAGTGACAATAATTATGTACAACAAAAGTGACAAGTGTCAATTGGAAACAGTGTCAATAGTAGTGCAGGTTTTCACACAGTGATCATTTAAAGTGACTTATTGTACAGTCTGACAGCAGTGGGGATAAAGGCCCTGCTCCTTCCTACACTGAGGGTGCCTCAGTCTTCCACTGAAGGAGCTCCTCAGCTCCTCTACAGTCCTGTGCAGTGGGTGGGAGGTATTGTTCATGATGGAGGTGGCTTTGGCTAGCACCTCCTGTCCCTCACCTCCTCCACAGAGTCCAGGGGCCTCCTGTCCCTCACCTCCTCCACAGAGTCCAGGGGCCTCCTGTCCCTCACCTCCTCCACAGAGTCCAGGGGCCTCCTGTCCCTCACCTCCTCCACAGAGTCCAGAGGCCTCCTGTCCCTCACCTCCTCCACAGAGTCCAGGGGCCTCCTGTCCCTCACCTCCTCCACAGAGTCCAGGGGCCTCCTGTCCCTCACCTCCTCCACAGAGTCCAGGGGCCTCCTGTCCCTCACCTCCTCCACAGAGTCCAGAGGCCTCCTGTCCCTCACCTCCTCCACAGAGTCCAGGGGCCTCCTGTCCCTCACCTCCTCCACAGAGTCCAGAGGCCTCCTGTCCCTCACCTCCTCCACAGAGTCCAGGGGCCTCCTGTCCCTCACCTCCTCCACAGAGTCCAGGGGCCTCCTGTCCCTCACCTCCTCCACAGAGTCCAGGGGCCTCCTGTCCCTCACCTCCTCCACAGAGTCCAGGGGCCTCCTGTCCCTCACCTCCTCCACAGAGTCCAGGGGCCTCCTGTCCCTCACCTCCTCCACAGAGTCCAGGGGCCTCCTGTCCCTGACCTCCTCCTGACCAGCTTGTTCAGTCTGTTTCTGTCCCGCTCTGTGCTGCCCGGGGCCCAGCACACGGCAGCGTAGTAAATGGCAGAAGCTACCACAGAGTCATAAAAAGTCCTGAGCAGAGGCCTGCTCACTCCGAAGGACCTCAGCCTCCTCCGAAGGAAGAGGCGACTTTGGCCCTTCTTGTGCAGGGCGTTTGTATTATGAGAGAGACCAGAGAGAGAGACCAGAGAGAAACCAGAGAGAGAGAGACCAGAGAGAGACCAGAGAGAGCCCAGAGAGAGACCAGAGAGAGACCAGAGAGAGAGACCAGAGAGAGAGAGACCAGAGAGAGAGACCAGAGAGAGACCTGTTACACAAACACTCATTACCAAAGTTATGTCTCAGTTTGCACACAGCAGAAGACTCACTTATGATAACATGAGGTGAGTGGGGAGGGGGGGGGGGGGGGGGGGAGCATCAGGCTTTAGCTCCTACACTGTTCCTCGTTAGCATCACAAAGACCCTCTGACACCTGTCACGTTCTGCATTCTCTCAGATTTAACACATACTGTCTTATTCTGCTCATTCATTTGACCAGAGAGAGACCAGAGAGAGACCAGAGAGAGACCAGAGAGAGACCAGAGAGAGACCAGAGAGAGACCAGAGAGAGACCACAGAGAGACCAGAGAGAGACCAGAGAGAGACCAGAGAGAGACCAGAGAGAGACCAGAGAGAGACCTGAGAGAGACCTGAGAGACCAGAGAAAGACCAGAGAGAGACCAGAGAGAGACCAGAGAAAGACCAGAGAAAGACCTAGAGAGAGACCAGAGAGAGACCAGAGAGAGAGACCAGAGAGAGACCAGAGAGAGAGACCAGAGAGAGACCAGAGAGAGACCAGAGGGAGACCAGAGAAAGACCAGAGAGAGACCAGAGAGAGACCAGAAGGAGACCAGAGGGAGACCAGAGGGAGACCTGAGAGAGACCAGAGAGACCAGAGAAAGACCAGAGAGAGACCAGAGAGAGACCAGAGGGAGACCAGAGGGAGACCAGAGAGAGACCAGAGAGAGACCAGAGAGAGACCAGAGAGAGACCAGAGAAAGACCAGAGAGAGAGACCGGAGTGAGACCAGAGAGAGAGACCGGAGAGAGACCAGAGAGAGAGACCAGAGAGAGACCAGAGAGAGAGACCAGAGAGAGTCAGTTTAACCAGGTAAGTGTACGGTACTCACAGATTCTTGGATTTCTTCTTCTTCCTTCCGTCGGAGCGCACTTCGCAGCTACAGGGGGATCCGGAACTCAGCTGAGGAGAGAGGAGCGAGAAACCCTCATCACGGACCAGAACATCCAAGACCCGCGAGCTCTGCCCAGACGCTAGCAGCAAATACATCATCCCCGACAGCAGACCATGCTGACGGCTACAGCACGACCAGAGAAAGACCTTCTGTTCTGCGGGTTCTGAACTCTCTGAGCCAAGATCTGGGGTTTCACGTTTCACTTTGGGCCAACGCAGCGTTCTGATTGGTCAAGAGCAAACAGGAAGTAGCTGTTTGGAGGAGAAGGGGTCAATCTTTGCTAATCCGGGGCCTGAAGCCGGACCATTGTATGTGAGCTGAAGAATGAGCCATTGTTTCACAGGACGCAGGAGGTGATGAGGTCGACGCTTTAGTTTAGTTTAGGTCTTTGGATTAGTTTCTGGAAATGTAGAAACGTCTTCCTAAAAATGTGAGACAAGCTGCTGATCTGACAACGTGTAAATCCAGGTTTTATGATGTCTGTGGGTTTTTTCTTGTTTTTTAAGCACTTTTTAAAGTTTTTTTTTAAGTTTTCAAGATATTTTAGTCATCTGAAATAAAATTAGTGTCCCCTCTAAGTCCTGGATCTACAGCCTCAGTCCTGGATCTACAGCCTCAGTCCTGGGTCTACAGCCTCAGTCCTGGGTCTACAGTCTCAGTCCTGGATCTACAGCCTCAGTCCTGGGTCTACAACCTCAGTCCTGGGTCTACAGCCTCAGTCCTGGGTTTACAGCCTAAGTCCTGGTCCACAGCCTCAGTCCTGGGTCTACAGTCTCAGTCCTGGGTCTACAGTCTCAGTCCTGGGTCTACAGCCTCAGTCCTGGATCTACAGTCTCAGTCCTGGGTCTACAGCCTAAGTCCTGGTCCACAGCCTCAGTCCTGGGTCCACAGCCTCAGTCCTGGGTCTACAGCCTCAGTCCTGGATCTACAGCCTACGTCCTGGATCTACAGTCTCAGTCCTGGATCTACAGCCTCAGTCCTGGGTCTACAGCCTCAGTCCTGGTCCACAGCCTCAGTCCTGGGTCTACAGTCTCAGTCCTGGGTCTACAGTCTCAGTCCTGGATCTACAGCCTCAGTCCTGGGTCTACAGCCTCAGTCCTGGATCTACAGCCTCAGTCCTGGGTCTACAGCCTCAGTCCTGGGTCTACAGCCTCAGTCCTGGATCTACAACCTCAGTCCTGGGTCTACAGCCTCAGTCCTGGATCTACAGCCTCAGTCCTGGGTCTACAGCCTCAGTCCTGGGTCTACAGCCTCAGTCCTGGATCTACAGCCTCAGTCCTGGGTCTACAGCCTCAGTCCTGGGTCTACAGCCTAAGTCCTGGTCCACAGCCTCAGTCCTGGATCTACAGCCTCAGTCCTGGGTCTACAGCCTCAGTCCTGGGTCTACAGCCTCAGTCCTGGGTCTACAGCCTCAGTCCTGGGTCTACAGCCTCAGTCCTGGGTCTACAGCCTCAGTCCTGGGTCTACAGCCTCAGTCCTGGGTCTACAGCCTCAGTCCTGGGTCTACAGCCTCAGTCCTGGGTCTACAGCCTCAGTCCTGGGTCTACAGCCTCAGTCCTGGGTCTACAGCCTAAGTCCTGGTCCACAGCCTCAGTCCTGGATCTACAGCCTCAGTCCTGGATCTACAGCCTCAGTCCTGGGTCTACAGCCTCAGTCCTGGGTCTACAGCCTCAGTCCTGGGTCTACAGCCTCAGCCCTGGGTCTACAGCCTCAGTCCTGGGTCTACAGCCTCAGTCCTGGGTCTACAGCCTCAGTCCTGGGTCTACAGCCTCAGTCCTGGGTCTACAGCCTCAGTCCTGGGTCTACAGCCTCAGTCCTGGGTTTACAGCCTAAGTCCTGGTCCACAGCCTCAGTCCTGGATCTACAGCCTCAGTCCTGGATCTACAGCCTTTGAGGACCACACACCCCTGATCTAAACCCACAGGGCTCTAAGCTTCACTGTAAGTGTTCAGTCCAACTTCATCTTTGTCTCAGACTTTCAGGTCCAGACTGAAGTGAGAGCAACAGTAAGTTTTATATTTATAGGATGTTTAAAGCTTGGATCCAAAATACTGCTGTAGCAACGAGACAGATCTCACACTGAGGCCCAGGTCAGGACCTCACACTGAGGCCCACATACTTAAGTGCAGTAGAGTAGAGTAGAGTCGAGTAGAGTCCACTACAGTAGAGTAGAGTAGAGTAGAGTAGAGTAGAGTAGAGTAGGGTAGGGTAGGGTAGAGTAAAGTAGAGTAGAGTAGGGTAGAGTAGAGTAGGGTAGGGTAGAGTAGAGTAGAGTCCACTACAGTAGAGTAGAGTAGAGTAGAGTCCACTACAGTAGAGTAGAGTGGGGTAGGGTAGGGTAGAGTAGGGTAGAGTAGAGTAGAGTAGAGTAGAGTAGGGTAGAGTAGGGTAGAGTAGAGTAGGGTAGAGTAGAGTAGAGTAGAGTAGAGTAGAGTAGAGTAGGGTAGGGTAGGGTAGAGTAGAATAGAGTACAGTAGAATAGAGTAGGGTAGGGTAGGTAGAGTAGGGTAGGGTACGGTAGAGTAGAGTAGAGTAGAGTAGGGTAGAGTAGAGTAGGGTAGGGTAGAGTAGAGTACAGTAGAATAGAGTAGGGTAGGGTAGAGTAGAGTAGAGTAGAGTAGGGTAGAGTAGAGTAGGGTAGAGTAGAGTAGAGTAGGGTAGGGTGAGGTAGAGTAGAGTAGAGTAGGGTAGAGTAGAGTAGGGTAGAGTAGAGTAGAGTAGGGTAGGGTAGGGTAGAGTAGAGTAGGGTAGAGTAGAGTAGGGTAGGGTAGAGTAGAGTAGGGTAGGGTAGAGTAGAGTAGAGTAGGGTAGGGTAGAGTAGAGTACAGTAGAGTAGAGTAGAGTAGAGTAGAGTAGGGTAGAGTAGAGTAGAGTAGAGTAGAGTAGAGCAGAGAGCAGAGTAGAGTAGGGTAGAGTAGAGTAGAGTAGGGTAGAGTAGAGTAGAGTAGGGTAGGGTAGGGTAGAGTAGAGTACAGTAGAATAGAGTAGAGTAGAGTAGAGTAGAGTAGAGTAGAGTAGGGTAGGGTAGAGTAGAGTAGAGTAGAGTTGAGCAGAGCAGAGTAGAGTAGGGTAGAGTAGAGTAGAGTAGGGTAGAGTAGAGTAGGGTAGAGTAGAGTAGAGTAGGGTAGAGTAGAGTAGAGTAGAGTAGGGTAGAGTAGAGTAGAGTAGAGTAGGGTAGAGTAGAGTAGGGTAGGGTAGAGTAGAGTAGGGTAGGGTAGAGTAGAGTAGAGTAGGGTAGAGTACAGTAGAGTAGGGTAGGGTACAGTAGAGAAGAGTAGGGTAGGGTAGAGTAGGGTAGGGTAGAGTAGAGTAGAGTAGAGTAGGGTAGAGTAGAGTAGGGTAGAGTAGAGTAGAGTAGGGTAGGGTAGAGTAGAGTAGAGTAGGGTAGGGTAGGGTAGAGTAGAATAGAGTACAGTAGAATAGAGTAGGGTAGGGTAGGTAGAGTAGGGTAGAGTACAGTAGAGTAGAGTAGAGTACAGTACAGTAGAGTACAGTAGAGTAGAGTAGAGTAGAGTAGAGTAGAGTAGGGCGGTGGAAACAGGGCTTCTCCTTTAGTCTAATGGATGAAATCTGTTTGTGGTTGATTTGATTCAAGTTGAGAGAAAGAAAAACTTTCCTAAAAGAGAAAACTTTAAACTGGAGGAAATGAAATCACAGCTGAGTCAGGACTGGACCAGGGTTTCTCTCGTCTTCTGTGACTTTTCCATTTTAGGGAAATGACTTTTCACAGTTACACAACTCTTAATGTAATAAGTGAGAGTTGTGCGTCTGTCGTTTAGGATCAGAGCTAAGAAATGAAAGGAGAGCGAGAAGTCTCCAAAGGTTCCTCTGCGTCAACTGGAAAGGTTTAGTGCGTGTGTGATTCTATTGGGCTTCCGTGAGCTAGCATGTTAGCATTGTAGAGCATCAGGTTAGCATCAGGTTAGCTTGAGGTTAGCATCAGGTCCGTTGAGGTTAGCATGAGTCCGTGGGATTATGTAATGTAAAAAAAATGCCACAGCTGCCCTGGGACAGAAGTGAGGCAACCAGTCTGTGCCATCAGCCCCTCCCACCACCACCAACCATTCACACACACACCAGACTCATTCTAATGTGGGGGAAGTGTCTTGCCTAAGGACACAACCACAGCCGCTCCACCTGCTGTTCCCAAAGGTCTCCCATCACAGCACTAACCAGGCCCTGCCCTGCTTAGCTTCAGAAGTCTGACAGGGTCTGGCTTTCACCTGCAGGTAAATCAGAAACGCCACAGCGCCCTCTAGTGTCCGACCACAGAACAGCAGCAGCGTCACTCCAGTGGTTTATCACCCATTTACAACATTACAGCCAACCTCCGTCTGCAGGAAGACTTTTATGGACTTCCTGTTTGTCTTTTATTTTTATTTTATTACAATATTAAAGATTAAAAAATTATATAAAAACAGTATTGAGAGATGTTTGTGTTTTTTATATCTTAAAACTGGATTAATTAAGTTCAGATAAAGGTTTATTCGTCCTCAGAGGAAATGTTACAGTCACAGCAGAATAAAAGCAGAAATAAGAATCTAATATTAAAGATCATAGATATAATAAAAATAATAATAATAATAATATAATAATAATGACAATAATAATAATAATAATAATATAATAATAACAATAATAATAATAATAATAATAATAATAATAATAATAATATAATAATAATGACAATAATAATAATAATAATATTATAATAATAACAATAATAATAATAATAATAATAATATAATAATAATAATAATAACAATAATAATAATAATAATAATAACAATAATAATAATATAATAATAATAATATAATAATAATGAAAGTGGAGATAACAGATGTCTCTCTGGTTCCTCCGCAGCAGAGATGAAACTGTGTGATTCTATAAAGATATGACTCTGGTTCAGTACTTTTTGAACAATACCAATGTTTGTATAAATCCTTAATGAATGAATGATGTTTTTTCCAATGATAAAACAAACATGTGGAAAAGCATTAGGAGCTCTTCTGTCTGTTGAAGTTCGCTGGTGTTTCTGTTTCTGGATTTGTAATTTTGTTTGCACCAAAATAAATCAAATCAGAAAACGACCAGAAATAAATTTCCATTCAGTGCCTGTTTGTGGCAGTAGTTGTCTCAAAGCTGTCGATTCGCCGACACAGATCAGAGAATCAGACTCAGAACATAACGGGTCCTGGGTCTGTTAGGATTTTTTTTTTATTTTGTTAAATCATATCTTTTTGTAATCCTGACTTTTGGCTCCTTCCTCGTCTCACCATATGACACAGACCTGGAACCTTCCTGACGCTGCTGACTACAGAGTGACTGATCCTTGATCCAGTGACATCACAGCTCCAGGACATTATTATGATCTCTCTGTTCTCTCTGATCCTAAACAGTAGATCATGTTTGAAGTCAGAAACTCTCTTTAGTGTCTTGACAATTCCTCTGAATGACAAAGGTCAGTCAGACCCAGAGAGAGGCTGGTCCAGAGGGTCCAGAGGGTCCAGAGGGTCCAGAGTGTGAGTGTGATTCATGAACATCTGTAATGACCAATAACATGTCATGATGCTAACATGCTAACTATGGAAACAGATCATTCTCTGGAATAAACAATATTTATACTAGTTTATTAGAGATTGTATGATATTTTTGAACATTTAGTTATTGTTCCTTTCTCTTGTGCAGCGTTCTGTAACGATGCAACACTGACATTTCCCCGCTGTAAAGGATCTTCATCTTCAAATACAGTTGTTTTTATCACTCTGAGGCAGCGTGTGTTGAGAGCACTGTCCACTAGAGGGCACTGTCTGCAAACACATTGGACTGAGCTCCTTCAGTCTCTTCAAACTCTGCTTTAAAATTTTACTTCATACCTTCATGTTAAAGCCAGATCCTGTCAGACCTCTGACGCTAAGCAGGGCAGGGCCTGGTTAGTGCTGTGTTGGGAGACTTCTGTGAACAGCAGGTGCCACAGTGGGGCGGCTGCGGCTGTAAAGTGCCAAACTGTGGTTGTGTCCTTAGGCAAGACACTTCCCCCACATTAGAATGAGTCTGGTGTGTGTGAATTGTTGGTGGTGGTGGGAGGGGCTGAGGGCACAGACTGGTTGCCTCGCTTCTGTCAGTGTGCCCCAGGGCAGCTGTGGCTACAGTAGTAGTTTATCACCACCGTGTTTGGAGAGTGAGAATAATAATGTGAAGAGACTTTGAGAGTCTTAAAAGCCCTGTATAAAACCATTACATTATTATTATTATAATTACTTTTACATTTAGCAGAACCAGTATAAATGCAGGGACCATATGTTGCCTTTGTTTTGACCTGTAGTTCAGCAGAGAACTCACAGGATTCCACCAAAGGTACTGGCAACCCAAATGAGACTCAGAGGATCAGAGCTGCAGATGAAACTAAAACATCATAAAGATTGAGTTCATGTGAATCATCCTCAAAGAGAACACACAGGACTCTAATCATGCTTTTGTCATTATTAAGACAAAATATATTGTTCCTTTAAGTCAGGGCTGGTCTCTGATCTCTGACTGGACCTCGGTCTGACACCCTGGACCTGGACCTGTCCTCGGTCTGAAACCCTGGACCTGGACCTGTCCTCGGTCTGAAACCCTGGCCCTGGACCTGTACTTGGTGGAAAACCCTGGACCTGGACCTGTCCTCGGTCTGAAACCCTGAACCTGGACCAGTCTGTTGGTGCTATGAAATATACATTGTAAAATACATTGTTTTTATATATTTTTGTGGCAATTTTACATTAAACCAGAGCTGGGTCAGGATCAGACTTGGACTAGAACCGGACTTAAGACAGGACTAGAATCACAGTCCAGGACCAACGAGGCTATCTATGTATCCAGCTTTGTATCTGTCTCCAAACCCGCCCCGATGTGGGTCTCACCTTGCGGCCCGCGAACAGCATGCAGAGCTGGTGCATGGAGCCTCCGTTCTTGGTGAGCTCCTTCTTCAGCGTTTGAGGCGATGGCAGCGTCCAGCCGCCCGAGTGCCCGCCGCCGGCCTCCAGGCGGTGGATGGCGTTGTCTGAGGTGAAGCAGGCGGAGCGCGGGTCCTGCAGCAGACTGCCCTCACTGTGCGTCCGTCTCCTCAGTGAGTTCTGCACGCTGAGGCCGCCGCCGCCGCCGCCGTGCTTCTCGCAGGCCGCCACCATACTGCGGCGTTTACTGTCGCTCCTCTGCAGGTACGCATCATCACTGTCCTCCTCCTCCTCCTCGTCCTCCTCCTCCGAGTCCTCGTCTTCAAAGTCCTCGTCCTCGGTGTTGGAGGAGAGAGCGTCGGCGCTGAAGCTTCGGTCCAGGCGCAGCTCGGGGATGATGAAGGAGGAGGAAGAGGAGGAGGGAGGCGCGTCCTGAGGCTCAGAGGTGTTGTCTTCGTCTGCGTTCAGGACCGTGAGGCTCAGGCCGCCGCCCTCCAGCCCGTTCCTCCGCTCGGCCTCGTACTCCTGGCCCTCGCTGCTCCCTCTGCGCGCGCACTCCTCGTACTCGTGCAGCTCGTCCTGGTCCTCGTGCAGCTCGTCCTGGTCCGTCCTCCACAGGTCGCTCTGCTCCTCGCCCTCGGTGGACGGAGGCGGCGTGGGCGGGACCTTCAGGCTTCCTCCCAGCGGCGTGTAGATGTCGTCCAGCGGCGTGAGGGGGTCTGAGGGGTGCGGGCTGCCCAGGGTGCGGGGCTCGGAGGGGCTGGAGGGGTACAGGCTGCTCTCCTCTCCCTCAGAGGGGGGGGGCAGGTGCAGACAGGAGCGCTCCCCCCCACTGCCCAGCGCACACGAGGAGGCGTCCAGCTTGGGCTCCAACATCTGCACACACACAGACAAAGTCATTATTGTCAGAGTTTTTAAACAGTTTTACAGTGTATTTACAGTATTTGTTGGACTATAAGCAGGTTTTATTTTCAGGCCCAGTGACCCCTGCAGCCTGTGACCATCACCCCAGGACTCAGCAGACAGACTCCATCACCCCAGGACCAGACAGACTCCATCACCCCAGGACCAGACAGACTCCATCACCCCAGGACCCAGCAGACAGACTCCATCACCCCAGGACCAGACAGACTCCATCACCCCAGGACCAGACAGACTCCATCACCCCAGGACCAGACAGACTCCATCACCCCAGGACCCAGCAGACAGACTCCATCACCCCAGGACCAGACAGACTCCATCACCCCAGGACCAGACAGACAGACTCCATCACCCCAGGACCCAGCAGACAGACTCCATCACCCCAGGACCAGACAGACAGACTCCATCACCCCAGGACCAGACAGACAGACTCCATCACCCCAGGACCCAGCAGACAGACTCCATCACCCCAGGACCCAGCAGACAGACTCCATCACCCCAGGACCAGACAGACAGACTCCACACCCCAGGACCCAGCAGACAGACTCCATCACCCCAGGACCCAGCAGACAGACTCCATCACCCCAGGACCCAGCAGACAGACTCCACCACCCCAGGACCAGACAGACAGACTCCATCACCCCAGGACCCAGCAGACAGACTCCACCACCCCAGGACCAGACAGACAGACTCCACCACCCCAGGACCCAGCAGACAGACTCCATCACCCCAGGACCCAGCAGACAGACTCCACCACCCCAGGACCCAGCAGACAGACTCCACCACCCCAGGACCAGACAGACAGACTCCATCACCCCAGGACCCAGCAGACAGACTCCACCACCCCAGGACCAGACAGACAGACTCCACCACCCCAGGACCCAGCAGACAGACTCGTCCAAGGACTTCCTCGTCACGTTCTCTGTCCAGGGACCATCATCAACAATGACTATTCCTCTCATCCATATCTATGTATCTATCTATGAAGCTGCACTAACTGACTTTGTGAACGTGGCGTGACCATAGAATGATAGAACCAGGAAGTGCAGAGGAACCAGACTTTCTTTTGTCTGTTTCTCTGAGTAAGCAGTAACAAAGACACAGAAGTTTCAGGTTAGCCTCCGCCGCTTGTTTACCTCAGCTGTCGGTGCTAACCACAGACCTGGGGCTTTTCTCAAGAAAGTGGGGGCCAGTGGTCCGCTGTGATTGGTCACAATCTGGACCCGAAACAAATTCTCTTTCTTGATGCACGAAAACTCGATCTAAAATAAAATGACACTCCAGCACAAATCTGCGCTACTTTTTCTTCAAAAGGACGTTTATCCCAAAGCACTGCTGGATATGGACTGGATTTAACTCATGAATACAACTATAAAGTCAGGCAGCTTTAGGCAGATCGAGCCTTCTCTCTAACATTCATTATTTTTTCCCATACGAAAAGGCATCCAACTCTCTGCCTCAGGCCCCCCTCCCCTAACCCCAATTCCCTCCACCCCTCCCTCGTTCAACACCATGACCCTGTCCATCTCCCAAAAACCACCACCTCTCCATCCTCCTCCCCCGCCCTCCCCTTCCCCTCTTATTTCTAAACACTAGTGTACACAGGGTTCACTGACAGTCCAGTGAGAGGAGAGACCCAGCGGGGGCCCGCTCCTAAAGCCACATGATTTCTGAATAAATATCTGGTCCATCAGAGTGAGTTATGTGAGAGTGGACTGGTCACATGACTCCAGTTGATTGATGGGCCGTGTCATGTGACAGTTTCTCGGTGGCTCTGGTTTACGTCAGAAACAGAAAGAAAAGCATCCAATAAAAACAGCTCCATCCTTAGATCAAAATGTAGATGAAGAGATTCCTCTGTGGGGGGTCTCTCTCCCCATGGACAGGTCTCTGAACATCTCTCTGGTTTATTCATCTGCTGCCTTTGGGCAAGACACCTCTGAACAATCATTACTGTTCTGGTATGTGGACTCTGGCCCTAAACACCAGGACTCCTGCTGGGACTCTGAGGAGCACAGGGACCGGCCTCCTGCTGGGACTCTGAGGAGCACAGGGACTGGCCTCCTGCTGGGACTCTGAGGAGCACAGGGACTGGCCTCCTGCTGGGACTCTGAGGAGCACAGGGACCGGCCTCCTGCTGGGACTCTGAGGAGCACAGGGACTGGCCTCCTGCTGGGACTCTGAGGAGCACAGGGACTGTCCTCCTGCTGGGACTCTGAGGAGCACAGGGACTGGCCTCCTGCTGGGACTCTGAGGAGCACAGGGACTGGCCTCCTGCTGGGACTCTGAGGAGCACAGGGACTGGCCTCCTGCTGGGACTCTGCGGAGCACAGGGACTGGACTCCTGCTGGGACTCTGCGGAGCACAGGGACTGGACTCCTGCTGGGACTCTGCGGAGCACAGGGACTGGACTCCTGCTGGGACTCTGCGGAGCACAGGGACTGGACTCCTGCTGGGACTCATCTTTCCTCTTTTTAATGAACTGTGATTATTATTGTCAACATTTTCTTCCCCTTCAACAGAAATGTCACATGACCTCAAACACACAGACTGAGACAGACACAGACAGACTGAGACAGACACAGACAGACTGAGACAGACACAGACAGACTGAGACAGACACAGACAGACTGAGACAGACACAGCACAGACACAGAGACAGACAGACTGAGACAGACACAGACAGACTGAGACAGACACAGACAGACTGAGACAGACACAGACAGACTGAGACAGACACAGACAGACTGAGACAGACACAGACAGACTGAGACAGACACAGACAGACTGAGACAGACACAGACAGACTGAGACAGACACAGACAGACTGAGACAGACACAGACAGACTGAGACAGACACAGACAGACTGAGACGAGACTGAGACAGACAGACTGAGACAGACACAGACAGACTGAGACAGACACAGACAGACTGAGACAGACGGCAGACAGACTGAGACAGACGACAGACTGAGACGACACAGACAGACTGAGACAGACACAGACAGACTGACAGACTGAGAGACACAGACAGACTGAGACAGACACAGACAGACTGAGACAGACACAGACAGACTGAGACAGACACAGACAGACTGAGACAGACACAGACAGACTGAGACAGACACAGACAGACTGAGACAGACACAGACAGACTGAGACAGACACAGACAGACTGAGACAGACACAGACAGACTGAGACAGAGAAACAGCTGATGATGAAGATATGACCTGCGACACAATGGAGCCACCTGTCAGATACATGTGCTCCTCACACACTTATGACACACACACACACAGACGGACACTTATGACACAGACACACACACACTTATGACACACACACACACACACACACACACACACTTATGACACACACACACACACACACACTTAGGACAGACACACACTCTATCCCTTTTATCTCACCCCCCTCTCTCTCTGTCTCTATATCTCTCCCCCCCCCCCCCTCCTCCTCCCCCCCTCCCCTCTGTATAAACCCTCAGATACAAACTTCCTCAGTTTAGTGTCTGATCCGTTACAATTGCTTCCTTTGCCAAAAAACTGCAAATGTCAAATTCTTTCAGAATTCACACGGGGACGAGACCATGTGACCTCTGGCCTGGTGTGACCATGTGACCTCTTGTGTTGCCATGGTGACCAGGATCAGCTGCTGTGCGACTGTCCTTGACCGTTGCTCCTCACACCAGGACGGTGCTTCTTAAATAACCCTGATTTCATCTCAGTCTGTTTGTGTTCAGCCCTAAAGCACAGCCGCTAAAGCACAGCCGCTAAAGCACAGCCGCTAAAGCACAGCCACTAAAGCACAGCCGCTGAAGCACAGCCGCTGAAGTTGTGGATTCATGAACAGCAGATCAAAGAATCAAACTGGTTCACACAAAGAAAATACAATAACAAATATATGGGAGCCATAAGTCTATGTAGATTAGATGGTCTCTGTCTCTGGTCTCTCTCTGGTCTCTCTCTGGTCTCTCTCTCTGGTCTCTCTCTCTGGTCTCTCTCTCTGGTCTCTCTCTGGTCTCTCTCTGGTCTCTCTCTCTGGTCTCTGTCTCTGGTCTCTCTCTCTGGTCTCTCTCTCTGGTCTCTCTCTGGTCTCTCTCTCTGGTCTCTCTCTCTGGTCTCTCTCTGGTCTCTCTCTCTGGTCTCTCTCTGGTCTCTCTCTCTGGTCTCTCTCTCTCTGGTCTCTCTCTCTGGTCTCTCTCTGGTCTCTCTCTCTGGTCTCTCTCTCTCTGGTCTCTCTCTCTGGTCTCTCTCTCTGGTCTCTCTCTCTGGTCTCTCTCTCTGGTCTCTCTCTGGTCTCTCTCTCTCTGGTCTCTCTCTCTGGTCTCTCTCTCTGGTCTCTCTCTCTGGTCTCTCTCTCTGGTCTCTCTCTGGTCTCTCTCTCTGGTCTCTCTCTCTGGTCTCTCTCTGGTCTCTCTCTCTGGTCTCTCTCTCTGGTCTCTCTCTCTGGTCTCTCTCTCTGGTCTCTCTCTCTGGTCTCTCTCTCTGGTCTCTCTCTGGTCCATCAATACTTCCCTATTGCATTTCCTTGAGCTAGCTGGTTAGCATTGTCCATCTGTATACAGTCTATGTTAGCATTAGCATCTGTATACAGTCTGTGTTAGCATTAGCATCTGTATACAGTCTATGTTAGCATTAGCATCTGTATACAGTCTGTGTTAGCATTAGCATCTGTATACAGTCTGTGTTAGCATTAGCATCTGTATACAGTCTGTGTTAGCATTAGCATCTGTATACAGTCTGTGTTAGCATTAGCATCTGTATACAGTCTGTGTTAGCATTAGCATCTGTATACAGTCTGTGTTAGCATTAGCATCTGAATACAGTCTGTGTTAGCATTAGCATCTGTATACAGTCTGTGTTAGCATTAGCATCTGTATACAGTCTGTGTTAGCATTAGCATCTGTATACAGTCTGTGTTAGCATTAGCATCTGTATACAGTCAGTGTTAGCATTAGCATCTGTACGTAGCATATTCTCAGTTCAGAGACAAACTGTAGAGAGATGGAATGCACTGAAAGGCGACGGAGCAGGTCATGAGACACCACGTCACGCTGCAGACCCTCCCTCCCCCACCGCGGAGTTTAGCACGACGGGGTCATCAAGATAACTTAACAAATATGAAGAGGAAATTAAAAGATTGAAGGAGATTATAAGAAAGGAGGTAGAGGATCCAAACGTGAGGGAGGACTAACGAGGAGCTAGGACAAAGTGCCGTGAGCCTCCAGCAGACTGTTCTCCACGGTTATGTCACACGTGATTTAAGACGTCACGTTCACACGTGATTTAAGACGTCATGTTCACACGTGATTTAAGACGTCACGTTCACACGTGATTTAAGACGTCATGTTCACACGTGATTTAAGACGTCATGTTCACACGTGATTTAACACGTCATGTTCACACGTGATTTAAGAACGTCACGTTCACACGTGATTTAAGACGTCATGTTCACACGTGATTTAACACGTCATGTTCACACGTGATTTAAGACGTCATGTTCACACGTGATTTAAGACGTCATGTTCACACGTGATTTAACACGTCATGTTCACACGTGATTTAAGACGTCATGTTCACACGTGATTTAAGACGTCATGTTCACACGTGATTTAAGACGTCATGTTCACACGTGATTTAAGACGTCATGTTCACACGTGATTTAACACGTCATGTTCACACGTGATTTAAGACGTCATGTTCACACGTGATTTAAGACGTCATGTTCACACGTGATTTAAGACGTCATGTTCACACGTGATTTAAGACGTCACGTTCACACGTGATTTAAGACGTCACGTTCACACGTGATTTAAGACGTCATGTTCACACGTGATTTAAGACGTCATGTTCACACGTGATTTAACACGTCATGTTCACACGTGATTTAACACGTCATGTTCACACGTGATTTAAGACGTCATGTTCACACGTGATTTAAGACGTCATGTTCACACGTGATTTAAGACGTCATGTTCACACGTGATTTAAGACGTCACGTTCACACGTGATTTAAGACGTCACGTTCACACGTGATTTAACACGTCATGTTCACACGTGATTTAAGACGTCATGTTCACACGTGATTTAAGACGTCATGTTCACACGTGATTTAAGACGTCATGTTCACACGTGATTTAAGACGTCACGTTCACACGTGATTTAAGACGTCACGTTCACACGTGATTTAACACGTCATGTTCACACGTGATTTAACACGTCATGTTCACACGTGATTTAACACGTCATGTTCACACGTGATTTAAGACGTCATGTTCACACGTGATTTAAGACGTCATGTTCACACGTGATTTAAGACGTCATGTTCACACGTGATTTAACACGTCATGTTCACACGTGATTTAACACGTCATGTTCACACGTGATTTAACACGTCATGTTCACACGTGATTTAACACGTCATGTTCACACGTGATTTAACACGTCATGTTCACACGTGATTTAAGACGTCACGTTCACACGTGATTTAAGACGTCACGTTCACACGTGATTTAAGACGTCATGTTCACACGTGATTTAAGACGTCATGTTCACACGTGATTTAAGACGTCACGTTCACACGTGATTTGAGACGTCATGTTCACACGTGATTTAAGACGTCATGTTCACACGTGATTTAAGACGTCACGTTCACACGTGATTTAAGACGTCATGTTCACACGTGATTTAAGACGTCATGTTCACACGTGATTTAAGACGTCATGTTCACACGTGATTTAAGACGTCATGTTCACACGTGATTTGAGACGTCATGTTCACACGTGATTTGAGACGTCATGTTCACACGTGATTTAACACGTCATGTTCACACGTGATTTGAGACGTCATGTTCACACGTGATTTAAGACGTCATGTTCACACGTGATTTAAGACGTCACGTTCACACGTGATTTAAGACGTCATGTTCACACGTGATTTGAGACGTCATGTTCACACGTGATTTGAGACGTCATGTTCAAACGTGATTTAACACGTCATGTTCACACGTGATTTGAGACGTCATGTTCACACGTGATTTAAGACGTCATGTTCACACGTGATTTAACACGTCATGTTCACACGTGATTTGAGACGTCATGTTCACACGTGATTTAAGACGTCATGTTCACACGTGATTTAACACGTCATGTTCACACGTGATTTAAGACGTCATGTTCACACGTGATTTAAGACGTCACGTTCACACGTGATTTAAGACGTCACGTTCACACGTGATTTAAGACGTCATGTTCACACGTGATTTAAGACGTCACGTTCACACGTGATTTAAGACGTCACGTTCACACGTGATTTAAGACGTCACGTTCACACGTGATTTAAGACGTCACGTTCACACGTGATTTAAGACGTCATGTTCACACGTGATTTAAGACGTCACGTTCACACGTGATTTAAGACGTCATGTTCACACGTGATTTAAGACGTCATGTTCACACGTGATTTAAGACGTCATGTTCACACGTGATTTAAGACGTCATGTTCACACGTGATTTAAGACGTCATGTTCACACGTGATTTAAGACGTCACGTTCACACGTGATTTAAGACGTCACGTTCACACGTGATTTAACACGTCATGTTCACACGTGATTTAAGACGTCATGTTCACACGTGATTTAAGACGTCATGTTCACACGTGATTTAAGACGTCATGTTCACACGTGATTTAAGACGTCACGTTCACACGTGATTTAAGACGTCACGTTCACACGTGATTTAACACGTCATGTTCACACGTGATTTAACACGTCATGTTCACACGTGATTTAAGACGTCATGTTCACACGTGATTTAAGACATCATGTTCACACGTGATTTAAGACGTCATGTTCACACGTGATTTAACACGTCATGTTCACACGTGATTTAACACGTCATGTTCACACGTGATTTAACACGTCATGTTCACACGTGATTTAACACGTCATGTTCACACGTGATTTAACACGTCATGTTCACACGTGATTTAAGACGTCACGTTCACACGTGATTTAAGACGTCACGTTCACACGTGATTTAAGACGTCATGTTCACACGTGATTTAAGACGTCATGTTCACACGTGATTTGAGACGTCATGTTCACACGTGATTTGAGACGTCATGTTCACACGTGATTTAACACGTCATGTTCACACGTGATTTGAGACGTCATGTTCACACGTGATTTAAGACGTCATGTTCACACGTGATTTAAGACGTCACGTTCACACGTGATTTAAGACGTCATGTTCACACGTGATTTGAGACGTCATGTTCACACGTGATTTGAGACGTCATGTTCAAACGTGATTTAACACGTCATGTTCACACGTGATTTGAGACGTCATGTTCACACGTGATTTAAGACGTCATGTTCACACGTGATTTAACACGTCATGTTCACACGTGATTTGAGACGTCATGTTCACACGTGATTTAAGACGTCATGTTCACACGTGATTTAACACGTCATGTTCACACGTGATTTAAGACGTCATGTTCACACGTGATTTAAGACGTCACGTTCACACGTGATTTAAGACGTCACGTTCACACGTGATTTAAGACGTCATGTTCACACGTGATTTAAGACGTCACGTTCACACGTGATTTAAGACGTCACGTTCACACGTGATTTAAGACGTCACGTTCACACGTGATTTAAGACGTCACGTTCACACGTGATTTAAGACGTCATGTTCACACGTGATTTAAGACGTCACGTTCACACGTGATTTAAGACGTCATGTTCACACGTGATTTAAGACGTCATGTTCACACGTGATTTAAGACGTCATGTTCACACGTGATTTAAGACGTCATGTTCACACGTGATTTAAGACGTCATGTTCACACGTGATTTAAGACGTCACGTTCACACGTGATTTAAGACGTCACGTTCACACGTGATTTAACACGTCATGTTCACACGTGATTTAAGACGTCATGTTCACACGTGATTTAAGACGTCATGTTCACACGTGATTTAAGACGTCATGTTCACACGTGATTTAAGACGTCACGTTCACACGTGATTTAAGACGTCACGTTCACACGTGATTTAACACGTCATGTTCACACGTGATTTAACACGTCATGTTCACACGTGATTTAAGACGTCATGTTCACACGTGATTTAAGACATCATGTTCACACGTGATTTAAGACGTCATGTTCACACGTGATTTAACACGTCATGTTCACACGTGATTTAACACGTCATGTTCACACGTGATTTAACACGTCATGTTCACACGTGATTTAACACGTCATGTTCACACGTGATTTAACACGTCATGTTCACACGTGATTTAAGACGTCACGTTCACACGTGATTTAAGACGTCACGTTCACACGTGATTTAAGACGTCATGTTCACACGTGATTTAAGACGTCATGTTCACACGTGATTTAAGACGTCACGTTCACACGTGATTTGAGACGTCATGTTCACACGTGATTTAAGACGTCATGTTCACACGTGATTTAAGACGTCACGTTCACACGTGATTTAAGACGTCATGTTCACACGTGATTTAAGACGTCATGTTCACACGTGATTTAAGACGTCATGTTCACACGTGATTTAAGACGTCATGTTCACACGTGATTTGAGACGTCATGTTCACACGTGATTTGAGACGTCATGTTCACACGTGATTTAACACGTCATGTTCACACGTGATTTGAGACGTCATGTTCACACGTGATTTAAGACGTCATGTTCACACGTGATTTAAGACGTCACGTTCACACGTGATTTAAGACGTCATGTTCACACGTGATTTGAGACGTCATGTTCACACGTGATTTGAGACGTCATGTTCAAACGTGATTTAACACGTCATGTTCACACGTGATTTGAGACGTCATGTTCACACGTGATTTAAGACGTCATGTTCACACGTGATTTAACACGTCATGTTCACACGTGATTTGAGACGTCATGTTCACACGTGATTTAAGACGTCATGTTCACACGTGATTTAACACGTCATGTTCACACGTGATTTAAGACGTCATGTTCACACGTGATTTAAGACGTCACGTTCACACGTGATTTAAGACGTCACGTTCACACGTGATTTAAGACGTCATGTTCACACGTGATTTAAGACGTCACGTTCACACGTGATTTAAGACGTCACGTTCACACGTGATTTAAGACGTCACGTTCACACGTGATTTAAGACGTCACGTTCACACGTGATTTAAGACGTCATGTTCACACGTGATTTAAGACGTCACGTTCACACGTGATTTAAGACGTCATGTTCACACGTGATTTAAGACGTCATGTTCACACGTGATTTAAGACGTCATGTTCACACGTGATTTAAGACGTCATGTTCACACGTGATTTAAGACGTCATGTTCAGGCAGTTTCCATTTCAGTGTTTTTGTGTCTGGCTCTAAATCCCAGTCGCCTCAGAGGACTTCCCACAGATCAGAGAATCAAACAGCAAATGTAAGAATAACAAACACACAGGAGCGTTGGTCCATGTCCTTCAATCTCCTGCATCATGACTGTTCAGACCAGACGGGTCAGAGTCCGGCTCGGGGACTGATCCGGGTCCAAAGACCAGTTTTAGAGGCCCCTAAACCTTGAGAGTTGATGGTAAAGTCTATCTTATCTTAACGGGTGACTAAGGCTTCTTAATATTGTGTACATTATTGAGTTTGCCACTTTCTAAATCTGTTGGGGAGCTGCCAGGGAGGAAGACCAGTAGATCCAGGACCCAGGACTGAGGCTGTAGACCCAGGACTGAGGCTGTAGACCCAGGACTGAGGCTGTAGACCCAGGACTGAGGCTGTAGACCCACGGCTGAGGCTGTAGACCCAGGACTGAGGCTGTAGACCCAGGACTGAGGCTGTAGACCCAGGACTGAGGCTGTAGACCCAGGACTGAGGCTGTAGACCCAGGACTGATCCAGGACTGAGGCTGTAGATCCAGGACTGAGACTGTAGACCCAGGACTGAGACTGTAGACCCAGGACTGAGACTGTAGACCCAGGACTGAGGCTGTAGACCCAGGACTGAGACTGTAGACCCAGGACTGAGACTGTAGACCCAGGACTGATCCAGGACTGAGGCTGTAGACCCAGGACTGAGACTGTAGACCCAGGACTGATCCAGGACTGAGGCTGTAGACCCAGGACTGAGACTGTAGACCCAGGCCTTTAAACGTTCAGTCTATAACAGCCGTCAGTGAGTCCATGCCTGCACCTGCTGAGTCTACATTAAAACCCGTTCTGACTCACAGAGAGAGACAATCCGTGGTCTCTGTAATAACCTCGTCTCTGTAATATCAATAACCCGTTTCAGAGCGACGTATGGATGATCAATCTCTGAACGCTCTCATTAAATGTGCCGGGGAAGAGGAGAGTGTGTGACCGTGGCCGCCGCTCGGCTGTTAGCGGCTGTTAGCGGCTGTTAGCGGCTGCTTTGGTCAGAGCAGGCCTCAGGGTCCGGCAGAACGGACAGAAATGAGCATGGAAGAGGCTGAGATCTGAGAGGACAAGCCCAGGATAGTGTCAGGTCAGAGATGGACGCACATGTTAGCTAGCAGCACCACAGCCATGAAAACACTGTGTCATGTTGTTTAGCATTTGACGCTAACGGCAGAAATACAGAGAGATGAGCCAGAGATTAATACTGAGGAGCTAACCCTACGATGAACCTTCTACACTCAAGCTAAACCCAACCCTAACGCTAATACACTAATGCTAACGCTAATACACTAATGCTAACGCTAATACACTAATGCTAACGCTAATACACTAATGCTAACGCTAATACACTAATGCTAACGCTAATACACTAATGCTAACGCTAATACACTAATGCTAACGCTAATACACTAATGCTAACGCTAATACACTAATGCTAACGCTAATACACTAATGCTAACGCTAATACACTAATGCTAACGCTAATACACTAATGCTAACGCTAATACACTAATGCTAACGCTAATACACTAATGCTAACGCTAATACACCAATGCTAACGCTAATACACCAATGCTAACGCTAATACACTAATGCTAACGCTAATACACTAATGCTAACGCTAATACACTAATGCTAACGCTAATACACTAATGCTAACGCTAATACACTAATGCTAACGCTAATACACTAATGCTAACGCTAATACACTAATGCTAACGCTAATACACTAATGCTAACGCTAATACACTAATGCTAACGCTAATACACCAATGCTAACGCTAATACACTAATGCTAACGCTAATACACTAATGCTAACGCTAATACACTAATGCTAACGCTAATACACTAATGCTAACGCTAATACACTAATGCTAACGCTAATACACTAATGCTAACGCTAATACACTAATGCTAACGCTAATACACTAATGCTAACGCTAATACACCAATGCTAACGCTAATACACCAATGCTAACGCTAATACACTAATGCTAACGCTAATACACTAATGCTAACGCTAATACACTAATGCTAACGCTAATACACTAATGCTAACGCTAATACACCAATGCTAACGCTAATACACTAATGCTAACGCTAATACACTAATGCTAACGCTAATACACTAATGCTAACGCTAATACACTAATGCTAACGCTAATACACTAATGCTAACGCTAATACACTAATGCTAACGCTAATACACTAATGCTAACGCTAATACACTAATGCTAACGCTAATACACTAATGCTAACGCTAATACACCAATGCTAACGCTAATACACCAATGCTAACGCTAATACACTAATGCTAACGCTAATACACTAATGCTAACGCTAATACACTAATGCTAACGCTAATACACTAATGCTAACGCTAATACACTAATGCTAACGCTAATACACTAATGCTAACGCTAATACACTAATGCTAACGCTAATACACTAATGCTAACGCTAATACACTAATGCTAACGCTAATACACTAATGCTAACGCTAATACACTAATGCTAACGCTAATACACTAATGCTAACGCTAATACACTAATGCTAACGCTAATACACTAATGCTAACGCTAATACACCAATGCTAACGCTAATACACTAATGCTAACGCTAATACACCAATGCTAACGCTAATACACCAATGCTAACGCTAATACACTAATGCTAACGCTAATACACTAATGCTAACCCAGAGAGAGACCTGAGAGAGACCAGAGAGAGACCAGAGAGAGACCAGAGAGAGACTAGAGAGAGACCAGAGAGAGACCAGAGAGACCAGAGAGACCAGAGAGACCAGAGAGAGACCAGAGAGACCAGAGAGAGACCAGAGAGAGACTAGAGAGAGACCAGAGAGAGACCAGAGAGAGACCAGAGAGAGACCAGAAAGAGACCAGAGAGACCAGAGAGACCAGAGAGAGACCAGAGAGAGACCAGAGAGACCAGAGAGACCAGAGAGAGACCAGAGAGACCAGAGAGAGACCAGAGAGACCAGAGAGAGACCAGAGAGACTAGAGAGAGACCAGAGAGACCAGAGAGAGACCAGAGAGACCAGAGAGACCAGAGAGAGACCAGAGAGAGACCAGAGAGACCAGAGAGACCAGAGAGACCAGAGAGAGACCAGAGAGAGACCAGAGAGACCAGAGAGACTAGAGAGAGACCAGAGAGAGACCAGAGAGACCAGAGAGACCAGAGAGAGACTAGAGAGAGACCAGAGAGAGACCAGAGAGACCAGAGAGAGACCAGAGAGAGACTAGAGAGAGACCAGAGAGAGACCAGAGAGAGACCAGAGAGACCACAGAGAGACCAGAGAGAGACTAGAGAGAGACTAGAGAGAGACTAGAGAGAGACTAGAGAGACCAGAGAGAGACTAGAGAGAGACCAGAGAGAGACCAGAGAGAGACCAGAGAGACCAGAGAGAGACCAGAGAGAGACTAGAGAGAGACCAGATAGAGACCAGAGAGAGACCAGAGAGACCAGAGAGAGACCAGAGAGAGACCAGAGAGACCAGAGAGACCAGAGAGAGACCAGAGAGAGACTAGAGAGAGACCAGAGAGAGACCAGAGAGAGACCAGAGAGACCAGAGAGACCAGAGAGAGACCAGAGAGAGACCAGAGAGAGACCAGAGAGACCAGAGAGAGACCAGAGAGAGACCAGAGAGAGACCAGAGAGAGACCAGAGAGACCAGAGAGACCAGAGAGACTAGAGAGAGACCAGAGAGAGACCAGAGAGACCAGAGAGACCAGAGAGAGACCAGAGAGAGACTAGAGAGAGACCAGAGAGAGACCAGAGAGAGACCAGAGAGACCAGAGAGACCAGAGAGAGACTAGAGAGAGACCAGAGAGAGACCAGAGAGACCAGAGAGACCAGAGAGAGACCAGAGAGAGACTAGAGAGAGACCAGAGAGAGACCAGAGAGACCAGAGAGACTAGAGAGAGACTAGAGAGAGAGACTAGAGAGAGACCAGAGAGAGACCAGAGAGAGACTAGAGAGAGACCAGAGAGAGACCAGAGAGAGACTAGAGAGAGACCAGAGAGAGACTAGAGAGAGACCAGAGAGAGACTAGAGAGAGACCAGAGAGAGACCAGAGAGACCAGAGAGACCAGAGAGAGACCAGAGAGACTAGAGAGAGACCAGAGAGAGACCAGAGAGACCAGAGAGACTAGAGAGAGACCAGAGAGAGACCAGAGAGACCAGAGAGAGACTAGAGAGAGACCAGAGAGACCAGAGAGAGACCAGAGAGAGACTAGAGAGAGACTAGAGAGAGACTAGAGAGACCAGAGAGAGACCAGAGAGAGACTAGAGAGAGACCAGAGAGACTAGAGAGAGACCAGAGAGAGACCAGAGAGACCAGAGAGACCAGAGAGAGACCAGAGAGACTAGAGAGAGACCAGAGAGAGACCAGAGAGACCAGAGAGACTAGAGAGAGACCAGAGAGAGACCAGAGAGACCAGAGAGAGACTAGAGAGAGACCAGAGAGACCAGAGAGAGACCAGAGAGAGACTAGAGAGAGACTAGAGAGAGACTAGAGAGACCAGAGAGAGACCAGAGAGAGACTAGAGAGAGACTAGAGAGAGACCAGAGAGAGACTAGAGAGAGACCAGAGAGAGACCAGAGAGAGACCAGAGAGACCAGAGAGACTAGAGAGAGACCAGAGAGACCAGAGAGAGACCAGAGAGAGACTAGAGAGAGACCAGAGAGAGACCTGAGAGAGACCAGAGAGAGAGACCAGAGAGACCAGAGAGAGACTAGAGAGAGACCAGAGAGAGACCAGAGAGAGACCAGAGAGACCAGAGAGACTAGAGAGAGACCAGAGAGACCGGAGAGAGACCAGAGAGAGACTAGAGAGAGACCAGAGAGAGACTAGAGAGAGACTAGAGAGAGACTAGAGAGACCAGAGAGAGACCAGAGAGAGACCAGAGAGAGACTAGAGAGAGAGACTAGAGAGAGACCAGAGAGAGACCAGAGAGAGACCAGAGAGAGACCAGAGAGACCAGAGAGACTAGAGAGAGACCAGAGAGACCAGAGAGAGACCAGAGAGAGACTAGAGAGAGACCAGAGAGAGACCTGAGAGAGACCAGAGAGAGACCAGAGAGAGACTAGAGAGAGACTAGAGAGACCAGAGAGAGACCAGAGAGAGACTAGAGAGAGACCAGAGAGAGACCAGAGAGAGACTAGAGAGAGACCAGAGAGAGACCAGAGAGAGACCAGAGAGACCAGAGAGACTAGAGAGAGACCAGAGAGACCAGAGAGACCAGAGAGAGACCAGAGAGAGACCAGAGAGAGACCAGAGAGAGACTAGAGAGAGACTAGAGAGAGACCAGAGAGAGACTAGAGAGAGAGACTAGAGAGAGACCAGAGAGAGACCAGAGAGAGACTAGAGAGAGACCAGAGAGAGACCAGAGAGAGACCAGAGAGACCAGAGAGACTAGAGAGAGACCAGAGAGACCAGAGAGAGACCAGAGAGAGACTAGAGAGAGACCAGAGAGAGACCAGAGAGAGACTAGAGAGAGACTAGAGAGACCAGAGAGAGACCAGAGAGAGACCAGAGAGAGACCAGAGAGAGACCAGAGAGACCAGAGAGACTAGAGAGAGACCAGAGAGACCAGAGAGAGACCAGAGAGAGACTAGAGAGAGACCAGAGAGAGACCAGAGAGAGACTAGAGAGATACTAGAGAGACCAGAGAGAGACCAGAGAGAGACTAGAGAGAGACCAGAGAGAGACCAGAGAGAGACTAGAGAGAGACCAGAGAACACCAGGGAGAGAGAACCAGAGAGAGAGAGAGACTAGAGAAACACCAGGGAGAGACCAGAGAGAGAGAGAGAGACTAGAGAAACACCAGGGAGAGACCAGAGAGAGAGAGACTAGAGAAACACCAGGGAGAGACCAGAGACAGAGAGACACGAGAAACACCAGGGAGAGACCAGAGAGAGAGAGACACGAGAAACACCAGGGAGAGACCAGAGAGAGAGAGACTAGAGAAACACCAGGGAGAGACCAGAGAGAGAGAGACACGAGAAACACCAGGGAGAGACCAGAGAGAGAGAGACTAGAGAAACACCAGGGAGAGACCAGAGAGAGAGAGACTAGAGAAACACGAGAGAGAGAGACATGAGAAACACCAGGGAGAGACCAGAGAGAGAGAGACTAGAGAAACACCAGGGAGAGACCAGAGAGAGAGAGACTAGAGAAACACCAGGGAGAGACCAGAGAGAGAGAGACACGAGAAACACCAGGGAGAGACCAGAGAGAGAGAGACACGAGAAACACCAGGGAGACACCAGAGAAAGAGAGACTAGAGAAACACCAGGGAGAGACCAGAGAAAGAGAGAGAGACTAGAGAAACACCAGGGAGAGACCAGAGAGAGAGAGACTAGAGAAACACCAGGGAGAGACCAGAGAGAGAGAGAGACTAGAGAAACACCAGGGAGAGACCAGAGAGAGAGAGAGACTAGAGAAACACCAGGGAGAGACCAGAGAGAGAGAGACACGAGAAACACCAGGGAGAGACCAGAGAGAGAGAGAGACTAGAGAAACACCAGGGAGAGACCAGAGAGAGAGAGACACGAGAGAGACCAGGGAGAGACCAGAGAGAGAGAGACACGAGAAACACCAGGGAGAGACCAGAGAGAGAGAGACACGAGAAACACCAGGGAGAGACCAGAGAGAGAGAGACTAGAGAAACACCAGGGAGAGACCAGAGAAAGAGAGAGAGACTAGAGAAACACCAGGGAGAGACCAGAGAGAGAGAGACTAGAGAAACACCAGGGAGAGACCAGAGAGAGAGAGACTAGAGAAACACCAGGGAGAGACCAGAGAAAGAGAGAGAGACTAGAGAAACACCAGGGAGAGACCAGAGAGAGAGAGACTAGAGAAACACCAGGGAGAGACCAGAGAGAGAGAGACACGAGAAACACCAGGGAGAGACCAGAGAGAGAGAGACACGAGAAACACCAGGGAGAGACCAGAGAGAGAGAGAGACACGAGAAACACCAGGGAGAGACCAGAGAGAGAGAGAGACTAGAGAAACACCAGGGAGAGACCAGAGAGAGAGAGACTAGAGAAACACCAGGGAGAGACCAGAGAGAGAGAGACACGAGAAACACCAGGGAGAGACCAGAAAGAGAGAGACACGAGAAACACCAGGGAGAGACCAGAGAGAGAGAGACTAGAGAAACACCAGGGAGAGACCAGAGAGAGAGAGACACGAGAAACACCAGGGAGAGACCAGAAAGAGAGAGACACGAGAAACACCAGGGAGAGACCAGAGAGAGAGAGACACGAGAAACACCAGGGAGAGACCAGAGAGAGAGAGACA
This sequence comes from Knipowitschia caucasica, assembly GCA_964034765.1. NCBI lineage: Eukaryota > Metazoa > Chordata > Actinopteri > Gobiiformes > Gobiidae > Knipowitschia > Knipowitschia caucasica. Next base: position 3,233,959 of record OZ035828.1, read on the forward strand.
CGAGAAACACCAGGGAGAGACCAGAGAGAGAGAGACACGAGAAACACCAGGGAGAGACCAGAGAGAGAGAGACACGAGAAACACCAGGGAGAGACCAGAGAGAGAGAGACTAGAGAAACACCAGGGAGAGACCAGAGACAGAGAGACTAGAGAAACACCAGAGAAAGAGCAGAGAAAGAGCTGAGAGAGCAGAGAGAGAAAGACCAAAAAGAGAGCAGAGAGAGAGACCAGAGAGAAACACAAGGGAGGGAGAGCAAAGAGAGGGCAAAGAGGGACCAGGGAGAGACCAGAGGGAGACCAGAGAGAGACTACAGAAAGAAACCAGATGGAGACCAGAGAGCGAGACCAGAGAGCGAGACCAGAGAGCGAGACCAGAGAGCGAGACCAGAGAGCGAGACCAGAGAGCGAGACCAGAGAGCGAGACCAGAGGGAGACTACAGAAAGAAACCAGATGGAGACCAGAGAGCGAGACCAGAGAGCGAGACCAGAGAGCGAGACCCGGCAGCGAGACCAGAGAGCGAGACCAGAGAGCAAGACCAGAGAGCGAGACCAGAGAGCGAGACCAGAGAGCGAGACCCGAGAGCAAGACCAGAGAGCAAGACCAGAGAGCGAGACCCGACAGCGAGACCAGAGAGCGAGACCAGAGAGCGAGACCAGAGAGCGAGATCAGAGAGCGAGACCAGAGAGCGAGACCAGAGAGAGACCAGAGAGCGAGATCAGAGAGCGAGACCAGAGAGCGAGACCAGAGAGCGAGACCAGAGAGCGAGACCAGAGAGCGAGACCAGAGAGCGAGACCCACAGGTTCGTTTAAAATGAACCCTGAATGTGGCTCGGAGCCGGTGACGTGAGGCCAGCTCAGGGGTGATGTGTTCTCTCTCATACATGTGTGTTCTCAGGGGTGATGTGTTCTCTCTCATACATGTGTGTTCTCAGGGGTGATGTGTTCTCTCTCATACATGTGTGTTCTCAGGGGTGATGTGTTCTCTCTCATACATGTGTGTTCTCAGGGGTGATGTGTTCTCTCTCGTACATGTGTGTTTTCAGGGGTGATGTGTTCTCTCTCATACATGTGTGTTCTCAGGGGTGATGTGTTCTCTCTCATACATGTGTGTTCCAGAGTGTCTGCAGAGGGCTGTGGAAGGAAAAGCCGCCTCCGATGAAGATGAGGATCACAGAGACACGGCAGAGGAGAAAGGACGCCACCTGCTGGACACAAAGAGGCACTGCACCAGAACGCACAGCTGTGGGAAAGGGTCCGCTCAGAGTTGGTCAATAATTCTTCATTTCTTTCTTAAATATAACTGTTATTTTACTAATTTTTCAGATGTCCGGACAGAGCGCGACACAGAGGAACCAGTCTGAACCAGGACAACACCGAGGCCAAAGCACCAGACAAGGTACACACAGAAACACAAAGGTACACACAGAAATACAAAGGTACACACAGAAACACAAAGGTACACACAGAAACACAAAGGTACACACAGAAACACAAGGGTACACACAGAAACACAAAGGTACACACAGAAACACAAAGGTACACACAGAAATACAAAGGTACACACAGAAATACAAAGGTACACACAGAAACACAAAGGTACACACAGAAACACAAAGGTACACACAGAAACACAAAGGTACACACAGAAATACAAAGGTACACACAGAAACACAAAGGTACACACAGAAATACAAAGGTACACACAGAAACACAAAGGTACACACAGAAACACAAAGGTACACACAGAAACACAAAGGTACACACAGAAATACAAAGGTACACACAGAAATACAAAGGTACACACAGAAATACAAAGGTACACACAGAAATACAAAGGTACACACAGAAATACAAAGGTACACACAGAAACACAAAGGTACACACAGAAACACAAAGGTACACACAGAAATACAAAGGTACACACAGAAACACAAAGGTACACACAGAAACACAAAGGTACACACAGAAATACAAAGGTACACACAGAAACACAAAGGTACACACAGAAACACAAAGGTACACACAGAAATACAAAGGTACACACAGAAATACAAAGGTACACACAGAAACACAAAGGTACACACAGAAACACAAAGGTACACACAGAAACACAAAGGTACACACAGAAATACAAAGGTACACACAGAAACACAAAGGTACACACAGAAATACAAAGGTACACACAGAAACAAAAAGGTACACACAGAAACACAAAGGTACACACAGAAACACAAAGGTACACACAGAAATACAAAGGTACACACAGAAATACAAAGGTACACACAGAAACACAAAGGTAAACACAGAAACACAAAGGTACACACAGAAACACAAAGGTACACACAGAAACACAAAGGTACACACAGAAATACAAAGGTACACACAGAAATACAAAGGTACACACAGAAATACAAAGGTACACACAGAAATACAAAGGTACACACAGAAATACAAAGGTACACACAGAAACACAAAGGTACACACAGAAATACAAAGGTACACACAGAAACACAAAGGTACACACAGAAACACAAAGGTACACACAGAAATACAAAGGTACACACAGAAACACAAAGGTACACACAGAAATACAAAGGTACACACAGAAACACAAAGGTACACACAGAAATACAAAGGTACACACAGAAACACAAAGGTGCACACAGAAATACAAAGGTACACACAGAAACACAAAGGTACACACAGAAACACAAAGGTACACACAGAAATACAAAGGTACACACAGAAATACAAAGGTACACACAGTAACACAAAGGTACAAACAGAAACACAAAGGTACACACAGAAACACAAAGGTACACACAGTAACACAAAGGTACAAACAGAAACACAAAGGTACACACAGAAACACAAAGGTACACACAGAAATACAAAGGTACACACAGAAACACAAAGGTACACACAGAAATACAAAGGTACACACAGAAATACAAAGGTACACACAGAAACACAAAGGTACACACAGAAATACAAAGGTACACACAGAAACACAAAGGTACACACAGAAACACAAAGGTACACACAGAAACACAAAGGTACACACAGAAATACAAAGGTACACACAGAAACACAAAGGTACACACAGAAACACAAAGGTACACACAGAAATACAAAGGTACACACAGAAATACAAAGGTACACACAGAAACACAAAGGTACACACAGTAACACAAAGGTACAAACAGAAACACAAAGGTACACACAGAAACACAAAGGTACACACAGAAATACAAAGGTACACACAGAAACACAAAGGTACACACAGAAATACAAAGGTACACACAGAAACACAAAGGTACACACAGAAACACAAAGGTACACACAGAAATACAAAGGTACACACAGAAATACAAAGGTACACACAGAAACACAAAGGTACACACAGAAATACAAAGGTACACACAGAAACACAAAGGTACACAAAGAAATACATTGTGTAAGAATCTGTAAGGAATGACATTAGTTATAACACACAAGCAATCAGTGTTTACACATCGCAACACTTTTCTCAGACAGCTTTACAAAGTTGCGTGACCGTTTTGATAAGCTCACCTCCATCTACACTGTGGCCAACACCATTTCCACTAATCACATTCATACACGGTTACATGGGAGAAGTATTTGCAGCAGTGAGGCCCCAGTGCAGTGTCCAGGGGCCCGTGGTTGGCCCCTACAACAGAGGGCCCCTGTAGATCCTGAAGCTGAGTTCTCTGATGTGTTCCAGACTCCTCAGTCCGTGGATCGGTTGCAGAGAATGTCTTCACTGGAGGAGAAGCTCCGGGACGCACTCTCTCTTCTTTTACAGCTACGCAAAAAGGTAAGTCTTTATTTTAACAGTAGAACTCCCAGAGCTGTCTTTTTGACTGCTCCCAGTCTTGTCATGGTTTATTTCCTGTTTTATTTTGTATGTTGTTAAATCCCTGTGTCTTCTTTAGTGTTACTTCCTGTTGATTACCTGTGTCTCGTTAGTTTTGTTTTTAGCCCCGTGTGTTCCTTCACTCCCTGTTCCGTCACTGTCATCCCTCGTCTGTTTCAGTTCTTGTTCTCTGTAGTTTTTCTGGTTTTGGATTTGTTATATTTTTTATTAAATCCATCATTTTGCAGTTTTTGCCTTTTGGGTCTCTTTGTTTTTTGAACCACGTGACAAGTCTAGATCAATGGGATTCCGAGAAATTCCCCACAAAAATGTTCAGTTTTTCACCAGTTTTATTAAAATTATTAAGGTCCTTTACCTTAGTTGTGTTTAGTAAGTGCTAAAACTGGAGAAGATAAAACTGAGGTAAAGCAAAAACACTTTGAAAGTTTTAACACAAGCTGCCACAATGTAAACAATGTGTTTCTATGGTAACTGTGGTCACTTCTCGGGTGGAAAACCAAGCTGACTCGGCTCTGAACCAGTCCAGGACTGAACCAGTCCAGGACCAGCCATAAAATGTTTGTTACCAAGTGAATGAAAATGGATTTTGGTTTTGTTCCTCCGACTGTCAGACTGTACAACAGGTCTGTCTGAGTCAAAAATGAGCTCTATTGTTAGTTAGAAACATTCAGAACGTTTGGACGAATGTGTTTCTGTCGCATTTCTCCCAAAGGAGATAATAAAGGATCTATCTTTGTCCAAAACTAAAAGTCATTTTAAATTGACTGCTCAGTGTTAAACCTTCACGTTTCCTTTTCCAGAACGTGTCCAGTCGAGCCTTGGGGAGGATCGTCTTGGACACTTTAGATCTGTGCTGCAGGAGCGGGGACGGTAAAAACATCTCTCTTTTATTATGATTCTATGTTTACTTCCTGATAACGTTCTGTGTCTCTGCCTCAGGACCGCCTCAGGTTCTGCACGTGGCCGAGGCGCTGTGTGCGCGGCTCTCCACCTCTGAGCTCTTCACAGACAGAGAAGGAGACTCAGAGACGGAGAAGCGGCTCCCCCTAGTGGCCCGTCAGAGCAACAGCACCAGCTCTCTTCTCATCTCATGTTAACGTTAGAACTCCCAGAGCTGTCAGTGTGACGGCTTTTAGTTTTTTCATGTAAATGTTGTGTCATGAAATTATGTTTTATTTTGGAAATGTCCGAGTTGTACCTTTAACTAAAACTCAAATGTACCCATTTTTGGTTGGTAACTAAGTTTCTGCGGCAGTTAAGATCCCTTTTTAGCTGGTTCTGGACTGGATCTGAGCCGAGTCAGGTCGGTTTTCCACCAAAAGTGATTGTAGTTACTGTAGCAACATACTTTGTAGTTTTTAACATTTCAACAAACTATTTGCAGCATGGGATGAGAATCAGCACCTCCAAATCCGAGGCCATGGTGCTCGCCCGGAAAAAGGTGCCTTGCCCTCTGCAGGTGGGTGGAGAGGCCCTTCCTCAAGTGGAGGAGTTCAAGTATCTCCAGGTCTTGTTCACGAGTGAGGGAAGGATGGAGCGTGAGATTGACAGGCGGATCGGTGCAGCGTGCGCAGTGATGCGGTCGCTGTATCGGACCGTTGTGGTAAAGAGGGAGCAGCGTCTGCAGTCAGAGCTGTATCGGACCGTTGTGGTGAAGAGGGAGCAGCGTCTGCAGTCAGAGCTGTATCGGACCGTCGTGGTAAAGAGGGAGCAGCGTCTGCAGTCAGAGCTGTATCGGACCGTTGTGGTGAAGAGGGAGCAGCGTCTGCAGTCAGAGCTGTATCGGACCGTCGTGGTGAAGAGGGAGCAGCGTCTGCAGTCAGAGCTGTATCGGACCGTCGTGGTGAAGAGGGAGCAGCGTCTGCAGTCAGAGTTGTATCGGACCGTTGTGGTGAAGAGGGAGCAGCGTCTGCAGTCAGAGCTGTATCGGACCGTTGTGGTGAAGAGGGAGCAGCGTCTGCAGTCAGAGCTGTATTGGACCGTTGTGGTAAAGAGGGAGCAGCGTCTGCAGTCAGAACTGTATCGGACCGTTGTGGTAAAGAGGGAGCAGCGTCTGCAGTCAGAGCTGTATCGGACCGTTGTGGTGAAGAGGGAGCAGCGTCTGCAGTCAGAGCTGTATCGGACCGTTGTGGTAAAGAGGGAGCTGAGCCGAAAGGCAAAGCTCTCGATTTACCGGTCAATCTTCGTTCCCTCCCTCACCTCTGGTCATGAGCTTTGGGTAATGACCGAAAGAACGAGATCGCGGATACAAGCGGTCGAAATGAGCTTCCTCCGCAGAGTGGCTGCTCCCTTAGAGAGAGGGTGAGGAGCTCAGTCACACGGGAGGAGCTCGGAGTAGAGCCGCTGCTTCTCCACGTCGAGAGGAACCAGTTGAGGTGGCTCGGGCATCTGTTCCAGATGCCTCCTGGACGCCTCCCTGGGGAGGCCCCGCGGAAGACCTAGGACACAGAGGGACTATGTCTCTCAGCTGGCCTGGGAACGCCTTGGGGTCGGACGAGCTGGAGGAAGTGTGTGTGGATAGGGAAGTCTGGGCGTCTCTGCTTAGACTGCTGCCCCCGCGACCCGGCAACGGATGAAGCGGAAGAAAATGGATGGATATTTTTGCTGCACTTCAAGTAATATTTATAAAATTTTTTGCAAAGTGAAAGAAAACCACATTTTTTTTTTGATCTGGTGCAAAACTAAAGACGTTTCTCTTTATTCTATTGGTTTGAATGAGAGCAGTCAAAATGACGGCTCTGGGAGCTCTGTGTGTCCCAAAGTGGGGTCCGCGGACCCCTGGTGGGCCGCGAGGGTACTGCAGGGGGGCCGCGGGAGGTCATAAAAAAAATAAAAAAATAATATAATTATTTAATCTTGAATTTATAATGTTTTGTTTGTAATATTAAAATATTTGTGTTCATTATTTGACTTGAATAATCCACTGTAATCATTTTTGTATTACAATGTTTGTAGCAGAGGCTATTTCCCCAAAATAAAATAACCAGAAGAGCCTATTCTTAATGTTGTCTTCTTGGTTATTATTTTGGGGGGGCCACGCAGACCCGACAGATTTTTAAGGGGGCCTCGGTGTTACTGAGTTTGGGAATAGACTTAGACTATAGCCTTTATTTTAGACTATATTTGGCATTGTTTGTGTGTGCGTGGTTATGTGTGGGTGTGCGTGTGCGTGTGTGTATGTCTATCTGTCTGTGTGTGTCTTTCTATCTGTCTGTGTGTGTCTGTGTGTCTGTCTGTGTGTGTCTGTGTGTCTGTCTGTGTGTGTGTGTCTGTCTGTGTGTGTGTGTCTGTCTATCTGTCTGTGTGTGTCTGTCTATCTGTCTGTGTGTGTCTGTTTGTCTGTCTGTGTGTGTGTGTCTGTCTATCTGTCTGTGTGTGTCTGTCTATCTGTCTGTGTGTGTGTGTCTGTCTGTCTGTGTGTGTGTCTGTCTGTCTGTGTGTGTGTGTGTCTGTCTGTGTGTGTGTGCTGCCACTCACTCCCCACAGCACCAGTCCCTCGCTGATTCTCCGGCAGGTGGTCAGACATAACCTTTATGTTTCAGGCAAAGTTGGGTTAAGTGTCTTGCCCAGACATCAGTGGGAGCAGGTCTCGTCGTGGGATCGAACCCACAACCTTCAGGCCCAAAAGCCAATATCTACAAACCTTCTTATAAAAGGAGGATTTTCCCAAATTTTAGGAAAGAACGTAAATGATTGACACTTAGGACCAATATTTTATCCACCCGGAAGACCCTTTAAGACCACCCGGAAGATCCTTTAAGATCCTTTAAGACCCTTTAAGATTTCGTTAAGTTTTAAAACACACAGTAAGTTTTATGTGTGTGGCATCAAAGTCTTTTCAACAGAATTTACTTTGATGGAAATGAACAAATACAACTGGTTTCTTTTTTCGTCTAGTTTTAGTTGATATTCATAAAACAAACATATAGAACATTAATGCAATCTTACAAGTTTTCTCCACAACTTTCCATTTTATGAAATCACCGCAGAAATGTACAAATGTTTGTGTTTGAGGATCATCTGTTCCTTGACGTCCATGTTTTAAACCATTTTATACATAACTGTACAGATTTCTCCGCTTTGTGTATTTATTAAAATGTGTTTATTTGAGAACTTCCATTGTTTAGCATTCGTTTTATTGGTGAAAGTCAGAGACGCATGTTTTGGTAACGTACAAGTGAAAAATAAGTCAAAAATTGCTAAAATATGTCTTAATTTCAGCACTTTATGACTGTGCCTTAAAACAAAATTCATCAATGGGACAGGGCCAAATGATCATGTTTTAAATTGATACAAAAATGTCTCATTGGAATGAGAAAATTAAGCAACAATTTGTTAAATAAGTTTGTCCAAACCCAGAGGATCCACTGCAGGAAGCAGAGAAAATTATCCGAACCAAGCGGCTACTCCACCTTGTGACCCGTCCTGCTCCACCCAGAGGCTACTCCACCTCTGCTGCTCTGACCCGTCCCGCTCCACCCAGAGGCTACTCCACCTCTGCTGCTCTGACCCGTCCTGCTCCACCCAGAGGCTACTCCACCTCTGCTGCTCTGACCCGTCCCGCTCCACCCAGAGGCTACTCCACCTCTGCTGCTGTGACCCGTCCTGCTCCACCCAGAGGCTACTCCACCTCTGCTGCTCTGACCCGTCCTGCTCCACCCAGAGGCTACTCCACCTCTGCTGCTCTGACCCGTCCCGCTCCACCCAGAGGCTACTCCACCTCTGCTGCTCTGACCGGTCCTGCTCCACCCAGAGGCTACTCCACCTCTGCTGCTGTGACCCGTCCTGCTCCACCCAGAGGCTACTCCACCTCTGCTGCTCTGACCCGTCCTGCTCCACCCAGAGGCTACTCCACCTCTGCTGCTGTGACCCGTCCTGCTCCACCCAGAGGCTACTCCACCTCTGCTGCTGTGACCCGTCCTGCTCCACCCAGAGACAACTCCACCTCTGCTGCTGTGACCCGTCCTGCTCCACCCAGAGGCTACTCCACCTCTGCTGCTGTGACCCGTCCCGCTCCACCCAGAGGCTACTCCACCTCTGCTGCTGTGACCCGTCCTGCTCCACCCAGAGGCTACTCCACCTCTGCTGCTGTGACCCGTCCTGCTCCACCCAGAGGCTACTCCACCTCTGCTGCTCTGACCCGTCCTGCTCCACCCAGAGGCTACTCCACCTCTGCTGCTGTGACCCGTCCCGCTCCACCCAGAGGCTACTCCACCCCTGCAGCTGTGACCCGTCCTGCTCCACCCAGAGGCTGCTCCACCTCTGCAGCTGTGACCTGAAGGGCTGCTGCTGATTATTACTACTGTTAGCTTTTGAGAATGATCATTTTTATTTTCTATTTTTACTGCTACTGGACACCTGCATTTCTCCAACGGGGATCAATAAAGTATATATCTATCTATCTGGCTTTGTCCCCTGGACTGCCACCTTAACGTGGTGGGGGAGTTTGAGTACTCGGATGATCCTGGGAGCTATGTTGCCTGGGAGCTTTATTACCCTGGTAGGGTCTCCCATGGCAGACAGGTCTCAGCTGACGGGTCAGATGAAGCGCAGTCCAAAAACCACCATAGATTGCACTATATGAATACCGGTGACGTCGTCCGGCATGGCGCACGACCCTGGAGCCAGACCTGGGGTTGGGGCTCGAAAGCGAGCGCCTGGTGGCCGGGCTCAGCCCGAAGGGATGACATGGGCAGGCCCTCTTCCTCTTCCCTCTATGCGGATACCACCCACAGAGGGATCTGTGTCGGTCAGGTGCTGAGGGTGTAGCCGAGGTCTCCGCCTTCGGCTGCCGCCCAGTCCTCACACACATCTGGCTCTTGGGTCGTGGAACGTCACCTCGCTGGGGGGGAAGGAGCCCGAGCTCGTGGGGGAGGTTGAGCGATACCGCATGAGATAGTCGGCCTCACCTCCACACACAGCTTGGGCTCTGGAACCCAACTCCTTGAGAGGGGTTGGACGCTCCACTTCTCTGGTGTTTCTCGTGCGGAGAGGCGGCGAGCTGGGGTGGCCATTCTCATTGCCCCCCGTCTCTGCTTAGACTGCTGCCCCCGCGACCCGGCAACGGATGAAGCGGAAGAAAATGAATGGATGGAGGGCTTTGTCCCATTGGAGAATCTTGTTTTTACCAAAAACTGTACATATTAACGGACGTAGTCACGCCTATCTCCGCCGTTCTATCTAAAAACTAAAACGCATCTGCGCATGCGTCAGCTGCACGAGCTCCATTCATTTAAACGAGAGACTTCTAAAGTCCACAGCGACTAAACTAGACTGGTCCAGAACACTCCCTTCAGCATTGACACACATGTGGAACGGAGCTTTGGGCTAAGAACCGACTTTTGGACCAGCCTGTAAAGACGTTATCGAGAGGTCAGCTAATGCTATATGTTAGCATTGGCTAATTCTTATTCCAGGTCCACCCCCATCGGCCCGGGGTGGTACTGCAGCATGTCAGCGCACGTCATTTTGGACACTTTTGAGTCGGGACCCGCCCCCACTGTGTCAGATTAAGATAAAAACACTTGATTCAAGCAAATAGTACCTCATATTTTATCTGTTTTTGCAGTGTAGCTGACAAAGGCAAATATCAATCATTTAATTTGAGGCATCTATATCCTGTACCTAACACAGATACATTTGTCAACAGCAATATAAAATAATAGTTAAAAAAAAAGACAAAGGTGTTATACTGAAACAATAAAAAGCTTTATTTCCAGCAGTTTTCGGAGTCCTGCAGAAAGATCATTTGCAGTTGCAACAGGAGGCCACATGGTCATTGACATCAGTGAGTGAGCAGCAGGAAGCCTCATCAGTCTCAGCTCTGGGTCATCAGGCAGAAGTGCTATAACCTTTAAACTGCCCCAAAGTCTCTGCTCCGACAGAAACAAGCCCTTTTCTTACAGCTGTTTGATCGAGTCATTTACAACATTCAACATTACATCAGAATCAAAGGTCACCGATTAGTGGTCAGTGCTACGCTAACGCTGCGAGAGCCGCTCCAGGCTCAGGTTAAGGCCAAAGTTTGGACAGTTTGGTGCTAGTCATTAGCTTTACGCTAATCTATTACAGCAACTTCAAAGCCACTGGCCTTTATCGAGACCACTGAGAGTCCACAGACCACTGAGAGTCCACAGACCACTGAGAGTCCAGAGACCACTGAGAGTCCAGAGACCACTGAGAGTCCACAGACCACTGAGAGTCTAGAGACCACTGAGAGTCCAGAGACCACTGAGAGTCCAGAGACCACTGAGAGTCCAGAGACCACTGAGAGTCCACAGACCACTGAGAGTCCAGAGACCACTGAGAGTCCACAGACCACTGAGAGTCCAGAGACCACTGAGAGTCCAGAGACCACTGAGAGTCCACAGACCACTGAGAGTCCAGAGACCACTGAGAGTCTAGAGACCACTGAGAGTCCAGAGACCACTGAGAGTCCAGAGACCACTGAGAGTCCAGAGACCACTGAGAGTCCACAGACCACTGAGAGTCCAGAGACCACTGAGAGTCCAGAGACCACTGAGAGTCCACAGACCACTGAGAGTCCAGAGACCACTGAGAGTCCAGAGACCACTGAGAGTCCAGAGACCACTGAGAGTCCACAGACTACTGAGAGTCCAGAGACCACTGAGAGTCCAGAGACCACTGAGAGTCTAGAGACCACTGAGAGTCCAGAGACCACTGAGAGTCCACAGACCACTGAGAGTCCACAGACCACTGAGAGTCCAGAGACCACTGAGAGTCCAGAGACCACTGAGAGTCCACAGACTACTGAGAGTCCAGAGACCACTGAGAGTCCAGAGACCACTGAGAGTCCACAGACCACTGAGAGTCCAGAGACCACTGAGAGTCCAGAGACATCTGTGTATTCTCTATATTAACTGTATTTAGATCTGACTGTTCAAACTGTTGATATCTGAGTCTAAACAGGAGAGGACTCGGCAGCGCCCTCTACTGTCCGCTTTAAATAGTACAGTACATTCTGTATCTCAGTTTGACCCCCCCTCCCCCATTATAATTAAAACATAATTAGAAAGATTAGGCAAAAAGGAAAGAATTAAGTAACGGAATAGAAAATCATTATTTGACACTATGTGATTTTAGGAAACATTTTCAAGTTTTGCACATTGCTCCTGCACATGCGTGTGCTGGCCCCGTGGAAACAGGAAGTATTTATAACCATGCATCACATGCAGAGTTCTCCTTTGGGCCTTGGGGCCGACACCTGTACTCGGTACAGTCTGGGGCTGAAACATTCTCTCACTGTCGTTAAGAAGTTTGTCTCTCTCTCCATCCATTCAACCAAACACATGGACCTTATGTAGTATCACAGGTACACGGGACAATTGCATAGGGATAAAGAGGCTCCTGTGGTGTTTGAACGCAGTGGGAGTGGTTACCATGGAGACGCTGTCCTCAGCTGCTGCAAAACACGCTTCATCCACATGTTTATGTTTAATCAAGGATAAACTATAGTATTATTCTACTTTTAGATGTGTGTAGTGATCATGTGGAAGAGGAACAAAAGGACAGTTTGGTTTTACAGAAATGACAGAATTAGGAACATCTTCCAAATCTCATTAGGAAATCAAGAAGACTCTACCAACACGTTCTCGTCCCAACTGAACTCAACTCCATCAGAGCTGGATCTTAGGCATTCACTTAGAAATCGCACTTTGTGATTAAGAATTCCAGGTCTATGTGTTATTATCGAAAGACTTGAACTATTGTCTCCATTGAAAAATAATGAAGATTTGCCCAAAAATATAATCAAGATCCTATATGTACAAATAAAAGACACAAACCAGAAAGTCTGTGAGCTGGACCCAGAGAGCCTTCTCCAGTGATTAGTGCAGTCAAATGCCCTGAAATCTCTGCCCCCCCGAAGGAAGCCTCACAGACGCACACTCCCACCGCACCAGTCCAAGAATAGCCCTTTTCTGACGAGGTCCAAACACCGGCTTCTCTTCTCGCATCTCAGGTGTTATTAGTGCGATCCGTGCATCAGTTCCCAACGTTGCTATCCTTGTCTCCGAGGAAGAAGCGCACGTGGAAGCAAAGCGCCAAGAAGCCGGTCCCCAGGAGGTCCCCCAGAGCCGTGAGGTACGGAATGGAGAAGTTGTCGGGGTCCATCCCACGGCCCCACATCCAGTGCACCATCCAGTCGGCCAGGTACAGCAGGATGATCACCTGCAACACACCATATTTAATCATTTACTTTTTATATTTCAATTCAATGCAGTTCAATTTATTCTTGTACAGCCTTAAATCACAACAGTAGTTATCTCAGAGGACTTAAAGCAGCAGTATGTCAAAATCTGGCCAAAAGTGGTATTGCAGCCTTGCCCTCTCTTTGTGAATTTAGACATTCAAATATCTCTGAACTACAGTTATCAGTAAGAGAAGTATTGGAAAGGGCAGGTTTTATTATGATGATGGGAGGTGGGCTCACGGGTAGAGGAGTGTGTCACATGAGCTGAGATCACCTCCATGCACAAAAGGGCTATAATTTGACCAGTTTTGAGTGTTGTATGGTGTATCGCCCAAATTATTATCACACATGTGCATAGGATGGGCACCTTTAATGATGACTGGACATGAAAACCCTACATGTCGCTACTTTAACAACATTTTTGGAATTGCCAACACTGACCAAAGAATAAAACAGTTCAAACTCAAAGAATATAGAACACATGGTATTGGTCCATATGTGTTGATAAATGTCATAAATGTTGTATGTGTCCTGGATCATCACAGTCCTTGTTAGACACTAAACAGGCTTTCAGACCGGATCATGAGTCACATCGACTTTCAATGCAAAGTCAATGGTGACGCGTGTTCGAGCGTCGAAATGCATGTGCGTCTCGGAATGCACACACGGACTGTTCTGTAGAGACGCACGGACTGCTCTGTAGAGACGCACGGACTGCTCTGTAGAGACGCACGGACTGCTCAGTAGAGACGCACGGACTGCTCTGTAGAGACGCACGGACTGCTCTGTAGAGACGAAACGGACTGCTCTGTAGAGACGCACGGACTGTTCTGTAGAGACGCACGGACTGTTCTGTAGAGACGCACGGACTGCTCTGTAGAGACGCACGGACTGCTCTGTAGAGACGCACGGACTGCTCAGTAGAGACGCACGGACTGTTCTGTAGAGACGCACGGACTGTTCTGTAGAGACGCACGGACTGTTCTGTAGAGACGCACGGACTGTTCTGTAGAGACGCACGGACTGCTCTGTAGAGACGCACGGACTGCTCAGTAGAGACGCACGGACTGCTCTGTAGAGACGCACGGACTGCTCTGTAGAGACGCACGGACTGTTCTGTAGAGACGCACGGACTGTTCTGTAGAGACGCACAAACTGTTCTGTAGAGACGCACGGACTGTTCTGTAGAGACGCACGGACTGTTCTGTAGAGACGCACGGACTGTTCTGTAGAGACGCACGGACTGTTCTGTAGAGACGCACGGACTGTTCTGTAGAGACGCACGGACTGCTCTGTAGAGAGACGCACGGACTGTTCTGTAGAGACGCACGGACTGTTCTGTAGAGACGCACGGACTGTTCTGTAGAGACGCACGGACTGTTCTGTAGAGACGCACGGACTGTTCTGTAGAGACGCACGGACTGTTCTGTAGAGACGCGGACTGTTCTGTAGAGACGCACGGACTGTTCTGTAGAGACGCACGGACTGAACCGGACTGTCTGTAGAGACACACGGACTGTTCTGTAGAGACGCACGGACTGTTCTGTAGAGACGCACGGACTGTTCTGTAGAGACGCACGGACTGTTCTGTAGAGACGCACGGACTGTTCTGTAGAGACGCACGGACTGTTCTGTAGAGACGCACGGACTGCTCAGTAGAGACGCACGGACTGCTCTGTAGAGACGCACGGACTGTTCTGTAGAGACGCACGGACTGCTCTGTAGAGACGCACGGACTGCTCAGTAGAGACGCACGGACTGCTCTGTAGAGACGCACGGACTGCTCAGTAGAGACGCACGGACTGCTCTATAGAGACGCACGGACTGCTCTGTAGAGACGCACGGACTGCTCTGTAGAGACGCACGGACTGCTCTGTAGAGACGCACGGACTGCTCTGTAGAGACGCACGGACTGCTCTGTAGAGACACACGCAGGAGCGGAAAATCAACGCACGCAGGCGATAAACATTGCTGAGCGTTTCCTCGGACGTTCGTGCAGCGACCAATCAGAGAGCCGCAAAGTGGTCACAGGGACATTAGTGTCTGAGCGAGCAGACTGAACATACTGTAAACAGCCAAAACAGGAGCTACACCAGGACTAAACCAGGGTTGACAATGGGGGACATAGTTCTTGTGAACATACGTGTTGTTCACAACTGTGACTTTATGCAGTGTGTTCGCCGATGCGGAAATACTGTTTAATAATTAAAAAAACGTATTGCGCACCTCCGTGAACACATACTGCTGTTATATAAAGTCACCGTGAACACATACTGCTGTTATATAAAGTCACAGTGAACACATACTGCTGTTATATAAAGTCACCTCCGTGAACACATACTGCTGTTATATAAAGTCACCGTGAACACATACTGCTGTTATATAAAGTCACCTCCGTGAACACATACTGCTGTTATATAAAGTCACCTCCGTGAACACATACTGCTGTTATATAAAGTCACCTCCGTGAACACATACTGCTGTTATATAAAGTCACCTCCGTGAACACATACTGCTGTTATATAAAGTCACCTCCGTGAACACATACTGCTGTTATATAAAGTCACCGTGAACACATACTGCTGTTATATAAAGTCACCTCCGTGAGAACATACTACTGTTGTATAAAGTCACCGTGAACACATACTGCTGTTATATAAAGTCACCTCCGTGAACACATACTGCTGTTATATAAAGTCACCGTGAACACATACTGCTGTTATATAAAGTCACCTCGGTGAGCACATACTACTGTTGTATAAAGTCACCGTGAACACATACTGCTGTTATATAAAGTCTCAGACACAGAGACGCTGCAGAGCTGCATTATTGGAGAAGAACTTTACACAAAACACCGCTAGCTTAAATCCGTTAGCATCAAAGCCCGCCGGCTACTTCCGCCACTTCCGGCGGGCGCCACCGCAGCAGGACTTCTGGTGTGCGTCTGAAAACTAGAGAATGTGCGTCTGGTGGGCGAGGCTTCAGCGTTCCAGCGTTGGCGGTGTGGAAGCAGCTTTACTTTTATGTGAAACTGCCAACGAGTGTGAAGTGGAGATGGATCATTCATATAAATTGTCTTATGACCAAATTGCTGCAAAGATAGCTGTAAGTGACATCAATCATCAAATCATTTGCA
>OZ035828.1:3250214-3362714 GCA_964034765.1 Knipowitschia caucasica
GGTGTATATTTCGCCATGTTTAAGAAAAGGTTTTGTGTAATATCTTTTATTTAACCGTGTTTTTCTACCGGAGAACCTAGCTTAGTGTGCGGCTAACCGATGTCCCTTTGCAGAACGAGACAGCACAGAGCACATGAGAGTCCACTACCAGTTATTCACAGTGTCTAATGTTATCTGTGCAGGTATGTAATGTTTAATATGTTTTTTTCTGTACATTTGTTTGTTTTACTATTGGTTAAATGTGCGTTGCACCATTTCGATAAAGTAGAGTTGTGACACATGCATTTCATACATAATTGGCAGCTAGAAAAAGTATTATTTGGTATAAGATATTTCATGATTGTTTATTAAAAACCACTATACGATCACAAGAACTATTTACAATGCTATATTTGGTAAAAAGGTATTGTATTTTTATTTTGATGTGTATTATTATAATTGTATTTTTTTTAATGTGTAATTACAATATTGTAGTTGTTTTAAATATTGTTAACTACAAATTAGGTATACAATTGATTCTTTCTGTCTGGAGAACTCGAGACGAGAACGAGACAGCACAGAGCACATGAGAGTCCACTACCAGTTATTCACAGTGTCTAATGTTATCTGTGCAGATAATAAAACACGACTTCTACCACAAGCTCTAAAGTCTCCATGGGTCATTAAAGAGAAGGCAGGACACACCGGTCACATTGGTGCCGTGACTCGTCGACTGCTTCGAACTGGACTTGTCTTCTCGCTGTGTCGCCCTGGAGCTGCTGTCGTGTCTGCGCTGGACGCCTGCTCTGCATCTCGTCATTGACTCTTAAAGCTATCAACATGAGCTTCAGCAGAACCAACTCACCGTTAGGGTTCGGGAGGGGCCGTGGGTTGCAGTTTTCTCCGGTCCCATTCACTCTTGGAGGTGGTGGAAACGTGGTAGTTAATGATAATGTAACGCCACACATTAGTCCTGCTGCCGATATTAATCAACCTCAGTGCAGTACTGCACAAGAGTCTGCTTTCGAGAATGTTGGATTGGTCAACCAAATGAGTGACATTGTACAACAGATCGGACAGCAGTTAGCGGACAGTATTGTTACAAGGTTGAATACGTCTCCTAATATAAGTGTGCCCAAAGGTCATCAAAGTACACCGGATGAGTGTGAGCCAGTTTACAATCGCACATTAGACCTTTCCCAAGTGGCTTTTGTGCGAACGGGTGCTAAAGAGCCTCCTGCATTTAAAGGGGAGGGTTCAGATTCTGTGTCCATTGATGAGTGGGAAGAGTCAATGAGACATTTTATTTGTAAAAATAGTGTCCCGCTTGAGAGTCAGGCGGAGGAAATCATCGTCCATTTAAGAGGCAGGGCAAAGGACATTGTTAAGTTTGGGATTAGAAATGGTGAAGTTGATGCTAAAAGCAATCCAAATGCCATTTATAGTCTCCTGCGTAAGCACTTTAGCCCCAGTGTTTGCTCCTCGGTACCACTTGCTGACTTTTACTCCACACTGCCAAAAGAGAACGAGGACCCTTATGAGTTTTGGTTGAGGCTGAATAGAGCTGCAGATAATGCTGTGAGCCGTCTTAGTGAGCAAGGTAAAGAGTTTGATAATCCCAGTGTGGAAGTCACCCGTATGTTCATAAGGCACTGTCCCAGCAAAGATCTAGCTCTCACCTTTAGATCCAAAACTATTGATAAGTGGACAGCTCGTGAGGTCCAGGAAGTGTTAGACGAATACCACCTAGAGAGAGGACCAAAATGCTCAAGTGTTAATAACAGAGTTATGATGAACAAGGTTGAACTAAGCCCTAACGTGCCTCATGCAACTAATGTGTCTGATAATTCAACCTTAGAGAGGCTGATTTCAATGCTTGAAAAAGTCCTGTTACAGAATCAGACCACTCTGGCCAGCAGGAAGCCGCGCGGTGATCAGAGATCCCCGAAAGTGAAGGGCTTTACGAGTGCTCCATGTCTGGTTTGTAATAACGTCTCCCACTCGGCACTGACCCACTGCCGCGACAACAATCTGTGTTTCCTGTGCCACTTACCTGGTCATGCCAGACGCGACTGTCCTCAGCATAAACAAACCTCCCACACTGACCAGCAGGGAAACTGAGTGGTCTGCGCGCAGGGGAGGACAGCGCAGATCGAGTTAATGACCCTCCCGCCTTGAATATGGACACTGATCTTGAGTCACTTTATGATACTTTTAGCAGTACTGTGCCGTCTGGTAAAACTGTTATTATGCAAGGCCTGCAGAGACTTTCAAAGACAGACACACTGTTCCACACTGAAGTGGTCACTGAGAACGGACATGTAATAAAGGCACTAGTTGACAGTGGTTCTATGGCATGTACAGTGAATGAAAAAACAGATGCTGAGCTAACAAAGATGTTGCCGCAAGTCGAAAGAGGCACAGCCAAGGACTTTGTTATAGTGGGCTGTGGTGGTCACTTAGTCTCACCCACAGCTCTGTACGATCTCACGCTGACAGTGCATGGTTTTAAAGTTGTAGTCCCTATTCTGGTTGTGCCAGGCCAATCCGATGACTTGATCTTGGGCAGTAATGTTCTGAAATGGCTCATATCCCAGATTGAAGACTCTGAACACAGTGACAAGTTGACACCTTTATTGTCACTTCTGTCCAATACCAAACACATTGATAAAGGGGATTTTCCTGCTAGCCTTGGTACTGCTAAACTAAAGAAGAGTGTCACGCTCCAGCCTTTGACTGAACATTTAGTGTGGGCGAGGTTGCCTGTCGTTGACGCTAATGCTGTGGGTGATTCAGTCCTTGTTGAGCCCACTCATTCCAGGACAAGACCGGCTCAAATCCTGGTTGGCAGGGTTGTTACCTCTCTTTATGGTGATGGTTGGGTGCCTGTTAAAATTGTGAACCCCACTACCAAACCACTCATATTGAGAAAGAATGCTAAAGTTGTGGATGTGTCGTCTTGTTCATCTGTGCAGGACTTACCGGATCCAAAACGTGTACAGTCAAATACTCAGTTCTCTCCGAGCTCACCACCCACTCAAAAGTCTGAGGCTGAGATCAACAAAATCCTGTGTGACATGGGCCTTCAAGAACTTGATGTCATGTCTTGTGAGGTAACTTTGGAGTGGAAGAATAAGTTACTACACACTATCGAACAGTACGAGTCTATATTTTCGAGGCACAAAATGGACTGTGGTGAGGCGAAAGACTTTGTCCACCGGATTCGTCTGTTGGATAACAAGCCATTCAGATTCCCTTACAGACGTGTCCCGCCATGCCACTATGACAAACTCAGGACTGCTTTGAGTGATATGGAGGTGTTGGGCATAATCAGGAAGTCTCAGAGCGAGTACTCCTCTCCGCTTGTCCTTGTAGTGAAGCCCAATGGTGATCTGCGCATTTGTAATGACTTCAGATGGCTTAATGCGAGAACTGTGAAAGATGCGCACCCTTTGCCCCATCAAACAGACGCGCTTTCTGCGCTTGGTGGCAATGTGTTTTTTTCTACCATGGACCTCACTTCAGGTTTCTATAATGTCAAGCTGCACGAGGATGACAAGAAATACACAGCCTTCTCCTCACCGTTTGGCCTCCATGAGTACAATAGGATGCCGCAAGGCCTAACAAACAGTCCTGCCACTTTTATGCGCATGATGATGTCGATTTTTGGAGACGAGAACTTCACAAGTCTGCTATGTTACCTGGACGATCTTCTTGTGTATGCACCTTCCGAGCAGATCGCCCTTGAACGCTTGGAAATGGTTTTTTCGCGTCTAGCTGCTAACAACCTCAAGCTTTCGCCCAAAAAGTGCCATTTCCTCCAGCGCTCTGTTAAGTTTCTGGGCCACATAGTTTGTGAGGATGGTGTCATGACTGACCCAGGCAAGGTTCAGACCATCAATGAAGTACAGGAGAGTGACCTCATGGAGTCAGATGGTGTAACTCCCAGTGCTAAGAAAATCAGGTCCTTCTTAGGAATGGTCTTGTATTACCACCATTTTATTGAGGCGTGTTCAGCTAAAGCTAGGCCATTATTTAGTCTGGTGTCAGAGCCCACTACATCTAAGAGAAAGAGGGGTAGGCATCCTAAACCGAAGTTTAAGAAGGGTTTAGTGAGGTTGGCACCTTCTGACTGGACTGATGACTGTAGACACGCTTTTGAGACTCTGAAACACGACTTGGTGCACTGTGTGACGTTGGCTCATCCAGACTTTGACGCTCCCTTTATTCTTGCGGTAGACGCTTCTTTTGACGGTATAGGCGCTGTCCTCTCGCAACTCCCCCCTGGTAGCGAAATCGCCAGGCCCGTGGCTTTTGCTAGTAAGACTCTCTCCCATTCCCAGTTAAACTACCCGGCACATCGTCTGGAGTTCCTGGCACTTAAATGGGCGGTTTGTGAGAAATTTAGCCATTGGTTGAAGGGACGGACTTTTCTGTGTGGACTGACAATAACCCGCTCACGTACATTTTGACAAAACCAAAACTTGACGCTTGTGAGCAGAGATGGGTCGCTAAACTTGCTGCTTACAATTTTGATCTTAACTATGTCCCTGGTGCTAAAAATGTAGTCGCTGACGCGCTGAGTAGAGAGCCTTTTGTTAAGTCTTGCATTGCCCACCGTCTGGTCACTGAGCCATACTCATTCCTGCTTGCCCAGATCAGTGAGGTAGCTGACAGGAAAGTCCAGGATGCGTTCAGGTGCACTAATAACTGCCAGATAGTGGAGAGTCAGTTTGAGCGTTCTATTAGTTCACCTCAGCTGTCCTTTGATGATGTTCAGGCTGTGTTGGGTGCTCACGTCGATGGTGTCAGCCAAATCAGAGGTGCTGGTCCGGACATCCCACAACTCACTGGCGTGGACCATCATGCCTCCTTGCCAAAAAGCCAACTTGCCAACATTCAAGAGCAGGATGAAATCTTGAACCGTGTTTTTTATTATGTCCAGAGGCACAAGAGACCCTCAAGACATGAACGTGCTGATGAGTCTTGTGGTGTCAGGAAGTTACTCAGACATTGGCCCAAACTTTCAATCAGAGATGGCATGTTGTACAGATCAAAAAAGGACATTAAAATGAACGTGACGATAAACCAGTTTGTTGTGCCGGACTCTTTAAAGACTCAGGTACTGAATGGACTTCACGACTCGGCTGGTCATCAAGGACAGGCTCGAACGCTGTCGTTGGCCAGACAAAGATTCTTCTGGATTGGAATGGAATGTGACGTTGTCAACCATGTTAAAAACTGTTTCAGGTGTCTGGTTGGAAAAACCCCTGAACCCAAGGACCGTGCACCCCTTGAAAGCATTCACACCTCAGAGCCGATGGAACTGGTGTGCATCGACTTTTGGACTGCTGAACAAACAGATAAGAAGTGTGTTGATGTTTTGGTTGTCACACTGATCATTTTTCTAAACTTGCTCACGCTTTCCAGTGTAAAAATCAGTCAGCTAAACAAGTCGCTCGTCGTCTCTGGAATGACTTTTTCTGTGTTTACGGCTTCCCAAAAAGGATTCATTCAGACCAGGGTGCGAATTTTGAGAGTCAACTCATAAGAGAACTGCTGGAGATGGCTGGTGTCCAGAAATCGCACACCACTCCGTACCACCCGATGGGGAATGGTATAGCGGAAAGATACAACAGGACTCTGGGAAACATGATACGTGCCCTACCCCCAAACTCCAAGGCTAGGTGGCCTCAGATGTTACAGACTCTGACATTTTGTTACAACTGTACCGAACATGAGACGACAGGGTTTGCACCTTTTTATCTTATGTTTGGGCGCATCCCGCGTCTCCCTGTAGATGTTGTTTTCCAAAATGTGCTTCATAACAGTTCTGTCGTTAGCCACCGTGAGTTTGTTGCCGTACTGCGACGCGACTTGGCTGAGGCGGCGCGTATCGCCCTAAAACACAGCAGGTCTGAGCAAGTTCGGCAGACCGATAACTACAACCGCAAAGTTAAAGGCTCACCCCTTACCATTGGAGACAGAGTCTTGCTCGCAAACCGTGGTGAGAGAGGAAAGAGGAAAGTAGCGGACAAATGGGACTCTAAAGTATATGAGGTTATATCTGTGAAACCTGAGATCAATGTGTATTCCATCAGGGACCCTCTCACTCAGAAAGTCAAAGTTGTTCACAGAAACCTTCTCCTCCCTGTGAGTTTCCTCCCGGCTGGTGATGGAGACCCACCGGAGTCTGATGGCCCTTCTCAAGCCCATAATAGTGTCCCCTGTGATCCTGACATTCCTGTTGAAGTACAGGACAGTGAGACAAAAACCGCGCAATGGCTTTTACGGACTGATAATGTCAGTGACGAAGACGCTTCTGTTAGTCAAATTTGTGTCTCTGATGGTGACTCTGTGGATGGCCAGTCTCCTGAGGCTGATGTTGAGACACAAATGACGAGTCCTACTGTGAGTTTATCCCAGCCCCATTCTCGTGAGTCTAGTTGTGCCCGTCCTTTCAAGCAGTCGAGCCACGAACTTAGCACTCAGCCTCTACCCCTCCGTACTAGAACTGGTCGAGATGTCAGGCCTCCTGTTCGTTTGGTGTGTCAAATGGGTCAAAGAGTTGTTGATGATGTATCTTCAGCGGTTTCTCTTGTGAGGTTCTTGTGGGGTTCCTCAGGTTAAAGAGAACCTGTTTTGGTATTGTATTTTTTTTTCGTTTTCCTTTGAGGTAGTCATACATAGAAAATATGAAGAAAATGCTGAGATTTTTTTTTGTATGTGGAGTGAGAGCATTGTTTGCCTTATGAGGGATGTAAACGGCATCTCTTGAGTCTCTGCTGTTAAAGGGCTTAGCTATCCCTTTAGCAAGCTTAATCCCAAGTGGATAGTGATTGTTTCTGACTTGAACTTGATATTGCTCTTCAATCGCACAGTTTGTCGCATTATTTTTTTTCTCTGTTAGGATGAACCACAATTTAGCAGGATTTAAGAGGGGTGTATGTAACATAGTTATTAGAGTACAATTAAATCCACGTAAATTGTGGACACAGCGCCATCTTCTGGCGTTTGCCATACCTGCACCCTTAGTTCGCGCGGAAAGTCCCGAGTTCTTTCACTGTCTGGAGAACTCGAGACGAGGTAACATGTCCGTGAATTTGTGTGGACAGAATTATTAGTTTACTCATGTGTAGCCATTGAAATGCTAAGCTAGTGATTAATTGTTGTGTAGTATTTAGCTGGTGTATATTTCGCCATGTTTAAGAAAAGGTTTTGTGTAATATCTTTTATTTAACCGTGTTTTTCTACCGGAGAACCTAGCTTAGTGTGCGGCTAACCGATGTCCCTTTGCAGAACGAGACAGCACAGAGCACATGAGAGTCCACTACCAGTTATTCACAGTGTCTAATGTTATCTGTGCAGGTATGTAATGTTTAATATGTTTTTTTCTGTACATTTGTTTGTTTTACTATTGGTTAAATGTGCGTTGCACCATTTCGATAAAGTAGAGTTGTGACACATGCATTTCATACATAATTGGCAGCTAGAAAAAGTATTATTTGGTATAAGATATTTCATGATTGTTTATTAAAAACCACTATACGATCACAAGAACTATTTACAATGCTATATTTGGTAAAAAGGTATTGTATTTTTATTTTGATGTGTATTATTATAATTGTATTTTTTTTTTATGTGTAATTACAATATTGTAGTTGTTTTAAATATTGTAACTACAAATTAGCTATACAATCGATTCTCACTGTCTGGAGAACTCGAGACGAGAACGAGACAGCACAGAGCACATGAGAGTCCACTACCAGTTATTCACAGTGTCTAATGTTATCTGTGCAGATAATAAAACACGACTTCTACCACAAGCTCTAAAGTCTCCATGGGTCATTAAAGAGAAGGCAGGACACACCGGTCACACCTGTGTGTGTGTGTGTGTTATCCCTGTGTGTGTGTATGTATGTGTGTGTGTTATCCCTGTGTGTGTGTATGTGTGTGTGTTATCCCTGTGTGTGTGTATGTGTGTGTGTTATCCCTGTGTGTGTGTATGTGTGTGTGTTATCCCTGTGTGTGTCTATTTTTCGCCTCCTAATACATTTCAGTGATAGTTTTATAATCGCACTAAGTTCTGACTCTATTTCCTGCCAAGCAGCAGTTCAATATTACATTTCTGACCCAGAACTAAATCGGTTCATATGTAACTGTTGCTATTCAGCAGTGAAGCACACGGTGGCGCTGTTTCTCTTCATAAACTCTTCAATTGCAGACGTTAGCTGTAATATTTGTAGTCACTCACCTGGAGTTTGTTAAGTCCCCTAACGAAGCTAACAAAGCTAAATTTAGATAACGATGCTAAGCTAACTAAGCTAAGTAAAAACAAATGAATCTAACTAACTCGCTCCAACAGCATCATTAGGGCACTGTGCCTACGTTATTATGTGTAAAGAGACCTACCTTTTTGTAGATGTTTGTTATCATTAAACCAGTTAAATCAGAGAGAGGCCGTTGCCAAGGTAACCGCAGTCGCCATCTTGTGTATGTAAAAACTCACATCTAACGCTTGTTTCTAAGGTCCTAGGTTCGATTCCACCTACAATCATGGATTCTTGGGTCAATAAAGACAGTCTTAGTGTTATATGTTGAATGCTGTGTTGAAACTCGAAAACATTTTCTGAATCAGTTGCCAATGTCAGATTGTTTTGGTATCGACTCAGCCCGCCTAGAACCAGGGCCAAGCTGTTACTTTAAAAAGTACCGGGTAGCGGCTAAAGCGAGCCGGTGTTATTAACTTATGCCTCTGCATCAGTCCCAGCCCAAACTAAAAAGACATTCAAAGAGAAAATAACAACAAAATTATAATTAAAATAGAGATTTTGAGACATAACAACATAAAGTGACCTCTTCCCCGACACGGGATTTCAGAGGAAGAGGCAGCGGAAAACCCCAAATTTATAGTGTGGGACCATAGACTGTATATATTATATGTATATATATTATGTGGGACAGGGGGTACACAAAGAAGAAAGAAAAACACGGGAGTGGCTGGAGGAGCGGCTCCACAAATCATAGACCAGGACTAAAAACAATTATAAAATAATAAAACTTGTAATAAAAATACAGTATTAACTTTTGAGAGAAGTCACTAAAATGAACTTTGCTACACGAGCGAGTGTGTGCCTGTGTTTGTGTGTGTGTGTGCGTGTTTGTGTGTGTGCCTGTGTGTGTGCCTGTGTTTGTGTGTCTGTGTGTGCCTGTGTGTGTGTGTGTGTGTGTGTGTGTGTGTGCACTTGTTTTCAACTCCTAGTGGGTTCCATAACCTGAGATTCCACTCACGTCATGGGGACTGGTTTTACGTGGTGGGGCCCGAACACCGGACCCCACTGGTCCAAGCTTAATAATCAATGGGTAATGCTTTTCTAACGGTCCTTATGCAGTCTCTGTAAAAATATGGAAAGGACCCCTGGAGGTTTACTTTCCTGAAAAAAGTGTGTTATGTGTCGGAACCCTGGTGGTGGGTTGCGGGATATCAAGGAGGGGCACACTGGGGCAATTTCAGTCCAGCAGGCTGGAGCCAATCATGGAGCAGCACAACAGAGGAAGTCAGGTGAAAAGGTGCAAGTGTGTGGTTCATTAGGCTGCAAGACATCATGGAGGAGCACACTGAAGCGCACGCTTACAACCCACTGGTAAGTGCTGACTACAAGTCATGACTTCAAATTGTTATATAGAATTATTACAAATTATTTGTTGTTTGTGCAGCTTAGTCAAGAGTCCCTAATTGATGAAGTCGACTCAGATTCTGACGATTTAACTGTCAAGAAGAAACCTGTAAAAAAGTATGGAAAAAGAAAAATCAAAAACACTTTTCTTCAAGACTCGGAAAGTGACGAACCAAAGGCAAATAAGATTGTTATCATGCAGCTGCAAAAGAAGAAAAATGGGGGCAGGGTTTACAGCAAGAGACACTTCTGCCTCTACTGTTCAATGTCCTGCCACAAAATGTCCCGTCATTTGACTAGAAAACATGGAAATGAAAGTGACGTAGCCAGAGCATTGGCTCTACCTGTGAAGTCTAAAGCATGTAAACTTCAGTTTGATTTGATCAGGAATAGTGGAAACCGTGAGCACAATTTTGAGGTTTTAAAGGCCGGCATTGGAACTTTAGTCCCAGCTAAACAGCCAAATTCCCCAGTTAAATCCAGTGAGTTTTTGCACTGTATAGACTGTGGGGCATTGCTTAAGCGAAAGTCGCTGTGGAGGCATGTGGCCAGGTGCCGGCTTTCACAGAAAGATGCCCAGGCTAAACCAGGTAGAAGTAGGGTCCAGTCCCTCTGCTCCCTAGCCCAGCCTGTACCGGAGGGCATCAGCAAAAAGCTGTGGTCTTTAATTTCGGCAATGCATCAGGATGAGGTCACGGGTGTTGTCAAAGCAGAAAAGGGGATTCTGAGACTCGGAGAGCACCTGTACTTAAAACACGGGCATGATAAGACTAAGCATGATTACATTAGGCAGAAAATGAGAGAAGTCGGTAGGTTAATTAACGAAGCAAAAACCGCAGGGAAACTGAAAACAATTAAGGATTTCTTTATTCCTTCCAACTTTAACCATGTGATTGATGCAGTCAGGTCTGTGGCTGGATATGATGAGGAAACAAATCAATACAAGACTCCATCCTTGGCCCTCAAACTCGGCCATAGCCTCAGAAAGCTAGCAGATATTCTTGAATGTGACTCAAAAATGGAGCATTGTGTTGATGAACTATTTATTAAAAACCTCCAACGAAGCCGGCTGCTTTTTGAGAAGAGGTGGGACGTCTGTGTTTCTTCTGCTGCCCTACAGACCCTCCGGCAAGCCAAGTGGAACACTCCGGACCTGCTCCCTCTGACTGAGGACGTTAGAGCCATGCATGCACATATTGAGGTATGTCGACCTGAATATGTGCAAACCCTAATAAGTGAGCCAACGTCTAAGCATTGGTCTAAACTGGCAGTTTTGACTCTTTGTGAGGTCATCATTTTCAATCGAAGAAGGGAAGGTGAGGTTTCAAAGATGCCACTGACAGCCTTTACCTTAAGAAGTAAGACTGGGATCCATTCTGACATTGCTCTGGGACTGTCCCAACTTGAGAAAAAGCTGTGTCAGCATTTTCAACGCATTGAAATTAAAGGGAAAAGAAGTCGGAAAGTGCCGGTTCTTTTGACTCCTGAAATGATTGCTTCGATGGAGGTGCTGGTGGAGAACAGAAGGGCCTGTTCCATCTCTGACCATAACCCATACTTCTTTTCCCGCCCGGGCGCAGACACCCACATCAGGGGATCAGACTCCCTACGCCAGGTAGCCAAAGAATGTGGTGCGGTGCATCCAGAGATGCTATCCTCAACCAAACTTAGAAAGCACATAGCTACTATGTCTACAGTTCTCAATATGAAAGAGAATGAGATGGACATACTTGCCAACTTCCTCGGCCATGACATTCGCATCCACAGGCAATATTACAGACTACCAGAGGGGACACTGGAGCTGGCCAAAATCAGCAAAGTGTTGATGGCCATGGAGCAGGGAAGAGTGACGGAATTCGAAGGAAAGAGCCTCGACCAGATACAAATTGAGCCTGAAGGTAATTCTTGATATTATTAAAATATGTATGATTTTTTTTCCCCTAAAGGCCACTTGTATTTTTATTTTCTGTGCGACAGGGAGAGCAGTAGAGATCCTCTCACAAACGGACGGGCTAAAAGAAACTTCAAGCGGAGAACCTTCAACCATTCATCCAGATGCACCCCATGGTAGTGGCAGTGCCCCTTCTGGTAAGTGTACCAGGTGGGGGATTACAGCCAGGCTGCTTGGTCCTAACCCTGGGAGTGTATATTGCTAATATATTTTTATTTCTCTCCCTAGAACGTGTAAGAAAGCCATGGTCTGCATCTGAGGTGAAGGCTGTGGAGAAGACCATGACACCTTTCATACAGACTGGAAAGGTCCCTGGGAAGTCTCACTGCCTGGCCTGCATTAATGCCTCACCAGATGACCTTAGACATCGGACATGGAGTGGCATTAAATTCTATGTCAAAAATAGAATCACTGCAATTCGAAAACAAAATCTAAAATAAAATTCCTTTAAAATAGTTGTTTGGTTTCTATTGACTGTTTTGTATTACTTAAAGTAGTCCCAGTAAAAAAAGATTATGTCTATGGGTCCCATTCTGAACGGCCCTGTCAAAGGGACCCACCAGGTAACAAAAACGTGTATGTGTGTTTGTGTGTGTGTGTCTGTGTGTGCCTGTGTGTGTGTGTGTCTGTGTGTGCCTGTGTTTGTGTGTGTGTGTGCCTGTGTTTGTGTGTGTGTGTCTGTGTGTGCCTGTGTTTGTGTGTGTGTGTGTGTGTGTGTGTGTGCGTGCGTGTTTGTGTGTCTGTGTGTGTGTGTGTGTGTGAGAGTGTGTGTGTGTGTTTGTGTGTCTGTGTGTGTGTGTGTGCGTGTTTGTTTGTGTGTGTGTGTGTGTGTTTGTGTGTCTGTGTGTGGTGTGTGAGAGTGTGTGTGTGTGCGTGTTTGTTTGTGTGTGTGTGTGATTGTGTGTCTGTGTGTGTGCGTGTGAGAGTGTGTGTGTGTGCGTGTTTGTTTGTGTGCGTGTTTGTTTGTGTGTGTGTGTGTGTGTGTGTGAGTGAGAGTGTGTGTGTGTGCGTGTTTGTTTGTGTGTGTGTGAGTGTATGCAAGGGATGAGGTGATGTTTATGTGCGTCCATTTGTGTGATATGGCTCTTTGCAGTAACACAGTAAAAAGAATTGGCTCAGTCTCTGACTGGTTGGCTACCTCTGTGGTAGAGCATTGGTCTTTGAACCTAATGGTCGTGGGTTTGATCCCCCCACAACCCATCGTCACTGATGTCTGCTATTGTTGTGTCCTTGGGCAAGACACGTAACCCCACTTTCCCGTGTCTTCGTTGATGTAGCAGCGATCTTCCCGTGGACCCTCCACCTGCAGGAGGATCAGTGAGGGGCTGGTGCTATGAGCATGGCAGCTCTGACTGCCACCTCCCCCACCCAGAAATGGGAAAATAATGGATGGATGGAAAATGAATGAATGAATAGTTTGGACATGTATCAGGAATGAACCAGAGACGGATCGTGGTGCGCCAAACTCTGGAAGTTTATTTAAGTTTCTCTCAAATTCCAGTGGTTTCAATTGTTTCTTTCTCTCAGACAGAATAAAGGCAGCACACAGTTTATATAGTCATTGTTAAAGTCAGCACACAGTTTATATAGTCATTGTTAAAGTCAGCACACAGTTTATATAGTCATTGTTAAAGTCAGCACACAGTTTATATAGTCATTGTCACGTCACACATGGAAAGACAAACGTGTCACACAGAGACAGTCACATCAGAGTCAAAACATGGATGCACCATCAGAAGAGTCCTTGTAGAGTCTTGCAGTTGTCCTCCGTAGGTCAAATCGCTATCTAATCCTAACACATGCCTGGTCTCATGCTTACTCAATGACCAACTTGTTACGGCCGGCTCAGGGCCACAACAAATAGGGAGACGAGACGGGGGTAAAAAGTGCAAAAAGTATATTTAATAATAACAAAAAGCGGATAACATGAACAAAAACCACAGTATGGGATGTGAGCATGTGTTAATCAGTAGTGTGGGTGTAATGGAAGTCTGTGTGTGGTGTCTCCCAGCTGAAGAAGGTCCAGTGATGAGGAGGCGTGGCATGGTGCAGGGGTGTACCTCCAGAACTTCTTCAACCACTTCATCCATGATAAATATAAAAATAAAAGACCCCCAGAAGCTTAAGTGATAAACTACCAACGTGCACTATAAAGCCAAGGATACCCCGCTACCTACCTACCCACAAGCTTACTACCTCAACCCTAGTCTTTGGGAAGCGTGGCGATGGGTTTTTATGCGCCAGATACCGATGGTACACAAGACGACCCAGCTGGCAAACTACTACTACTGGCGGCACGGTGGCTGAGTGGATAGCACTCTCGCCTCTCAGCAAGAAGGTCCTGGGTTCGAATCCCGGCCGGACCAGGGCCTTTCTGAGTGGAGTTTGCATGTTCTCCCCGTGTCTGCGTAGGTTTCCTCCGGGTGCTCCGGTTTCCCCTACCACTAAAAATATGTACAATAGGTCTGGCATGTGCCTCCTGTACTGGCACCCCTGCTCCCAAAAATAACAATTGTAAACCGCTTTGAGACTCCGATGTGCAGTGAAAAGGCGGTATATAAATAAAGATTACTACTACTACTACTACTACTACTACTACCTGTAAGCTAGAATCATGCCTGTTAGTCACAAGAAATCGTGACTAAAACTCCACTTTTTATGGCGGCCCTTCCAAGTAAACAGTACCCTGTTTGCCCTTGCACAGTTCAGTCACGCAATGGGCAGGCAAGTTTATTTATATAGCACAATTCATACACAAGGCAATTCAAAGTGCTGAACAAAACAAGAAAGCATTAAAATCATAAATAATCACAGAACATTAAAAAGAAAGATACAAATATAAAATCCCTCAGTTGTATGCACAGCTAAACAGAACTGTCTTTAACCTGGTTTTAAACATAGTCAGAGAGGAGGCCTGTCTCACATCTTCAGGAAGACTGTTCCAGATTTTAGCAGCATGAATCTGAAAAGCAGCCTCCCCATGTTTAGTTCTGACTCTGGGAAGTTCTGACTCTGGGATCAATCAATCTGAGAGATCGCTCCTGAAAGATATAAACACATTTGTGACTTCTGAGGTTTCTGACCGGAAGAGGGCGTGGCTTGCGTAACGCTGGAAACCACACAGAGATCATCAGCAGCAGCAGCAGCAGCAGGACCCTACAATCTCCTCTATACATGTGCGTGAACATGTGTCTGAGCCCCTGATACCGTGATCCATCGTGCCTGCTCGTAACGGACCGCGTCTGTACACTGTTCAGGTAAAACTACGCATGTCATCGCTGTCATTCCAGAGCTACTTGCCGCTATTGCCGACATATGCTAACGTAAGCTAGCGCTAGTTAGCAACTGCGGATGTACCCCGACTTAAACGAGGAACCATACAAATATTATAACACACAAGCAAGCCAAACACACCGGACGGCTGTGTTGTAGCATTTGTTATGGACTACACCCCCGTTTACGCTTGCACTATGCAATAATGCTGAATAAATGCTGTCTGGCTAATGCTAGCGGGATTGGCGTAATGGCTAATGCTGCTGTCACTACGCCTGGATTTGACAGCTCACGTTCTCAAACCTGTACCATGCACACACAGCCGCGCACACAATCCACCACCACACAATGCATGAGAAACACACCATCTTGCCACAGCAGTATAGCTTAGTGCATCTGTATTGTCATATGTCATGCACAGCGTATTACATACAACGTCATTTTGTGATTGTGTTAAATTACTGCATGCTGTGGTTATTAACTCATTCACTGCCAGCCATTTAAAAAGCAGCATCCCTCAGACTGCCAGAGATTTTGGACATTTTTAGTGTTTTTCCGAACCGCATAGAAATGTGAGCCCTTAGTTGACACAAGTATGAAACATACCAAATGAAAGCTCTATCCCTTGGCTTTCATTTAAAAAAAAAAGTAAGTTTCTAACCCTTTTAGTTTTTTAGCAATTGAGAGTGCAACATAGGTAACTTTCACACAAAATGCTGTTTCCTGACCAAGATTTGGAGAAAACAGCCTTTTTGTGAAACGCGCATTTTCAAGCAGAAAAGTGGGTTTTTTTGTCTTTACTGATATTTTACAATGTATGACAGTTTCTTACTATGACACAAAACAGAAACAATACTTTGAATTGTATTTTTAATGTATAATTATTTTTAAACAAATTAAACGTGTACACACAATACACTCAAAGGATTGTCTTATGTACACATCAAATATTCAACTTGTATACAATAAAAACACTTTGTACACAAATACACAGTAAAAATAACACTTTCTGAACACTTTGTGAAACAATTTTACTTTAGTTTATAAAGAATAGTAATTGGGTGACCCCACACTCTGCTGAAGTGTGGGGTGGAATCTACTTCCTCCGCACTCCCAATACATTTCCAGATTAGTTTTTTTTTTACAAACCCAGAGAGAAATGTCAAATCAAAAAAGGTTTTAGCTGCTAGACTGTCACTGGCTTCATGCATTTTCTCTGCTGAATGGGAGACGCTGTGTGTGTGCACTGAAATATTGTGCTGCATACAGCTTTGTCTGTTCAACACAAGATCCAGGATCCAGCAGTTCATTAGTTATGAAGAGCTGCATAAGTCAGCTGCTGATCCAAATCAAGCTCTGCTGCAGCATTTTGGGGTCCTGGGGTCAACAATCTACAACACAAAGGAAAATATAAAATCACCATACATTTTCACATTATAACAAGTGTTTTGGCTTCAGCAGCTATGACATTGAGATAAAAAAAACTCTTCAATATTCGCTAAAAACGTTACTTTATGTTTATTTTTACTATAGTATAAGGCAGTGATTGCTATAGTCACTCGCTCCAGAATCTCTCAATGTTTGAACGCAAAATCACGCAGACTCTGGGATCAGAGCAACAGAGAGAGAGTCTCTCTCTCCCTGTTCCAAAGCAGCAGCGGGCGCGCTCCTGACGCACCACAGCAGAATGCACAACATGGTGCGGTAAATCTAACACTTGTTGCTCACCGGTCTGCCATGGATCACCTTCCCCTGTCCCTTCTATAAACCACACGGTAACATCATCCATAGCTCCCTGGCAGCTAATGCTGCATGCCAGATTCACACGCCTCCAAACTCAAGAGGGAAACTTTTGGAAAAATGTCCCGCGTAATCAAGCATTTTACCCCGCAATAATCATTCATCAATCAACAATTGCGCGCAAATCCTGGAGGGGCTGATAGTACATTAGACAAAGGGGAGAAATAAACTCGTAAATGCAACATGTTGAAGTGAAAAGCAACTCACCAGATTACGACGGGGGGAGGAGCTGCCGCTGCTGCTGGACGAGGAGGGAGGGAGAAGCCTCCGAGGATCCTGGAGTCTCATGTTAACTAAAACCTGAAGAACTAGCATCGTGGCATCTAGCTGCTTCATATTTATCCGTTTGATGACTGAACAGGCTCTCAAACAGCGTTAGCTGCGTGAGCTTTTCAGATCCGCGATCCTCTGTGTAAGCATGGCTGCTCCTCTGGCTGTTTGCTGCTCACAGCACCACATGCCCCCTTCTCCCTCCCTGGATCCGGCCACAGTGTCACCTCTGCCCCCTACAGGATCGGTTCCAAAGTGTTTACAGGTCTGAAATGTTGACACAGGATGCACAAGAGCCTTGACGAGCCATAGAAAGAAAAAAACAAAAAAAAAGCGATTGACGTCTATAGACGTCAATGGCAGTGAACGTTCGGATTTAGATTGACGTCTATAGACGTCAATGGCAGTGAATGAGTTAACAAAAGTGTGTGTTTGTGTGTAATTTCACGTGCACAAGTGCTGGGGATCTGGAGGCGACCCCACCCTGCTTCTACACCCCTTTGTGCACGCAGCCTCTCCGCCTCAGAGCTCCAGCCTTCTGCACAAACCCCTGAGAGCGCAGTTTCGCAAAAAAGACCAGTTGGATTAATTTAAAATGCTCGCAACAACTTGTATGGAGTTGAAAACGCAGACAAATTGATCGATATTTACAGCAATAAAAGCTGAGGCAATCTCGTGAATATGTTGTTGACTAACCCTCAAGTGGAGGCGTTAAAGTAGCTCTGGGTCTTGCTCACGATGGAGCGTGAGATTGACAGGTGGATGAGGTTGCTTTGTTGGACCGTTGTGGTTAAGAGGAGACTGAGCCAAATGGCAGAACCCTTTTTTTACCGGCCAATCTTTGGTCCATCACTCACTTATGATCATGAGCTTTGGGGGATGACCAAAAGAACAAAATCGTGAATACAAGCGGTCAAAGTGAGATCCCTTTGGAGAGTGGCTGGGTGCTTCCTTTGAGATAGAGTTCAAAAGTTTTCACTGTATAATACTACTACTACTACTACTACTCTGCGGAAGAATGACAGACCCGAGGGGGGTTCAGAAGTACACATGCCCGTGGTCCCTTTATCCCAGTTTCAGAGTTCTTGAACTTTGGGGTTGCAAAGGTTCAAGAACTGGGCGGCACGGTGGCTGAGTGGATAGCACTCTCGCCTCTCAGCAAGAAGGTCCTGGGTTCGAATCCCGGTCTGACCAGGGCCTTTCTGAGTGGAGTTTGCATGTTCTCCCCGTGTCTGCGTAGGTTTCCTCCTATGTACAATAGTTCTGGCATGCGCCTCCTGTACTGGCCCTGCTCCCATCTCTGTGTGGAGTGAGAGACTAATGCCCAAAATTAACTATTGTAAACCGCTTTGAGACTTAGATCTGCAGTGAAAAGGCAGTATATAAATAAAGATTACTTACTTACTTACTTTTTCAGACAGAATGAAAACCGAGAAAGCATTATATAGTAGGACCATCTGCGTCACAGTAAAGACACCAACACAAATGTGTTCGAATCAGAGAGAAGTGGTCGCCATGACCTTGGTTATTATGTCTGCGTTTGTCTATTGCGTGGTAAGGTAATTGTTCACACTATTAACACTAATGCATTGTTTTATATATCGCTTTTTTGGACGCTCAAAGTCTCTTCACAGCATTATTCATTCACTCCATACACCTACTACTGTAGCCACAGCTGCCCTGGGGCACACTGACAGGAGCAAGGCAACCAGTCTGTGCCATCAGCCTGTGGTGGGAGGGGCTACAGTTAGTTCACAAACACAAGCACAGTTTGGCACTTTAGAGTTCCAGCTGTAATTCCCCGATCTCTCCCATCCCAGTACTAACCAGGTCATGCCCTGCTTAGCCTTGGAGGTCTTACAGGTCCCTAACCCTTTTCCCAGGTGGCTGCTGTTACGATTATTACTACTGCTATTACTACTAATCTTACTACTGCTATTACTACTAATATTAGTACTGCTATTACTACTGTTATTACTACTAATATTACTACTGCTATTACTACTAATATTACTACTGCTATTACTACTAATATTACTACTGCTATTACTACTAATATTACTACTGCTATTACTACTGTTATTACTACTAATCTTACTACTGCTATTACTACTAATATTAGTACTGCTATTACTACTAATATTACTACTGCTATTACTACTAATCTTACTACTGCTATTACTACTAATATTAGTACTGCTATTACTACTGTTATTACTACTAATATTACTACTGCTATTACTACTAATCTTACTACTGCTATTACTACTAATATTAGTACTGCTATTACTACTCAGATTCAGATTCATTTATTTGCCATTTGCAGTAAAACCACATTGGAAAAACTGTGCGAGACTACCCCGGTGTGCACCAGACAGAGAAGACGACACACACCAGAGCTCTTGCCACGGCGCCATCTTTACGGCGCCATACTGTTATTACTACTAATATTACTACTGCTATTACTACTAATATTAGTACTGCTATTACTACAGTTATTACTACTAATATTACTGTTGCTATTACTAATATTACTACTGCTATTACTACTAATATTACTACTAATATTACTACTGTTATTACTACTGTTATTACTACTGTTATTACTACTGCTATTACTACTACTACTATTACTGCTACTACTATTACTGCTACTACTATTACTGCTACTACTATTACTGCTACTACTATTACTACTCGTACTACTACTACTGCTATTTCTTGCCTTTGGCGACTAAAAGGCGTTGCACTGTTGTAATATCTAGGGGTGGGAACCTAAGGGTACCTCACAATACGATACACGATACAAAGCTCACGATACCGATAATATCACGATAACGATTTTATCACGATAACGATTTTATCACGATATGACGATTATTGATATATTGGTCAGAAATATACAATATGCGAATTTATGGCATAAAGAAAAAAAGAAAAAAATACTCTTTATTTCATGATAAATAGAATGGAGATGCGTAATGTAGCCATATATTAAGTATTGATACCAATAAAAAAAAAAAAATATATATATATATATATATATATTTTTTTTTTCTAAATCGATATTGATACTTGGCAAATGCATATCGATAATCGAATCGCGGGAGAAAGTATTGCGATATATCGTCACACCCCTAGTAATATCTGTTGATCTGTTTTTACGACAGCCTTTTTGTATTTGATGTATTATACTGTGCAGCACTTTGGGCAGCGTTTGTTGTTGCAAATGTGCTATGGAATTAAATTTGACATTGACTAACTTTACTACTGTGATGACTGAGCAATCAATAAGATACTCCTTAAGGTGCTAGTACTGGACTCTGGACCACACTGTTCCAGAATTGGCAGAACTGATGACATTCAAACCAATTTGAAGGATCTTTTTGTGCCGCAATTTGAATCTTTACTATTTATTTACCTCCGTGAACACTGTGTCCAGCTGCATGCACGGCCTGCAGAGCGTTTGGACGTCATCTCCATGCTCTAGTATCAGTCAAAGCAGCAACATCAAAACACCATATTTATTTTCAAAACATCAATGGGAGCGTGTGGACTGAGTGTGGGGTGTGTGGGGTGTGTTATGTAAGGCTTGGATCCATATCTTATCACACTATGTTGTTTTTGTCACGTGGGGCAGATACGACTACTTCCCTATTTATAAAGATATGGTCTGACCTGAAATGGACTCAAACGTTAATAAGCAGTAGTAACGTATGAAGTATCAGTGGGAACCATAAGTCTGTGTATTAGGGTATGATGTCACCACAGTGTTAGCCGTAGTGTGGGAGAAGCGGGTTTAAACATAAGCTAGCTGTTTCCTTTTTCCTTATATGGGCATTTGTTCTGATGGCGTTAGCTTCTCACCGTAGCAGGGGCAGACATGTTGCGAAAACGGTTGTTAAGGCAAGCTGGAGTTTCCCCTGTGAATGGAGGCCTCTGATTGGTCAATCCTTACAGATTTTTTTAAACTCATAATGGTGAGTGTGACACAGTCCTACTGACCTAGAGGAATACTTTTCAATATAAGTCAATAAGAGCGAGTTGGAGGCAATCTTCGTCCATGAGCACTTTCCTAACCTTGGCTTGCAGTAATGTGACGCATAAAGTTCCGGTTGACGAAGTGGTGGTCAGGCCAGCAAGAGTTGTTGCTGATATGTGGAGAAAATGCGATTCTTTTTTGTTTGTTGCTTTTTTGGATATTTCATGACACTTTGAAGCTACTGTGGTGAACGTTCTAACTCATGATTCTAACAATATGCACAAGGCAGAATTTTTCCCACTACATGTTTTGGTAATATCAGGGTTGAAGCTACTGGCACCGTGGCAAATGTTAACAGCTAACATGCTAATAATGCTAATAAGTCTCCATTCCTCCGCTGTTTGTCACTTACATTCTGTAACGTCTTTGTTCTGCCTCTACCATCGACAATAAAACATTCTGTGTGAATTAAAGACACGATCCTAGACTGTCATTTTCTTCACTTTAGATCAGGGGTGTCATTCATACGGCCCGCGGGCCGGAACCGGCCCGCCAAGAGATTTGACACGGCCCGCGGCTCATTTATGTAAAAATATAATAATAATACATTTTGAAAAGCCGCTCCGCGACGCGAGGCTCCGCGACGCGACGCCGCAGCGCCGCGCTCAGGGGTGAGTCCAGTGAGTCTGTAGTGGCTCCACCAGAGCGGTGCTGGAGGAATAACTTATCTTAAACTACAAGACTCGGCGAAAAATACGGCACTTT
Source organism: Knipowitschia caucasica (assembly GCA_964034765.1). Lineage (NCBI taxonomy): Eukaryota > Metazoa > Chordata > Actinopteri > Gobiiformes > Gobiidae > Knipowitschia > Knipowitschia caucasica. The sequence goes on from OZ035828.1 coordinate 3,271,912, forward strand.
GAGCGGAGAATTGAGAAAACAGAAGATAAACATGTCTGGCCCTGAAGACACAGCAGTCTGTTTGTGCCCAGAGCGAGGTTAGTTCTGCTGCTGTAAAGGGAAGCTACCTGTGCTAACAACATTAGCATTAGCATCGCAGCCGCACAGTGAGAGAGAGTTTGTTAAACTCTCACAGGCTGCAGACATGGTCTGAGAAACCACTCGCTTTTACCAACATGTTGCCATTGATAAGAGACTGATGTTACTGATGTCACATATTAATTTGTGGTGTTACTGAAACTATCAGAGGAGTTTTGAGCGCTGCTGCTGCTGGTTCTGCTGTTGTTGCTGGTGTGTTGGACAGTGTGGACTGGTACCGATGGTAAAAACAGGTGTAGTGACAAAGCTGCAAATGGAGGTGATGATTTTTGGACATTTGACTGTATTTTACACAGAGACACTGCTGCAGTCGTTATGGATCACGTTATGGAAGTTGTTTTATTCATTTCAAATGAATCATGGTCAGTTTGATGCTTTCTCTGTGATAATAACATAACCATGGACCTTACACACTGAAGATGGTTAATGTGATAATAACATAACCATGGACCTGACCACACTGAAGATGGTTAATGTGATAATAACATAACCATGGACCTGACCACACTGAAGATGGTTAATGTGATAATAACATAACCATGGACCTGACCACACTGAAGAAGGTTAATGTGATAATAACATAACCATGGACCTGACCACACTGAAGATGGTTAATGTGATAATAACATAACCATGGACCTTACCACACTGAAGATGGTTAATGTGATAATAACATAACCATGGACCGTACCACACTGAAGATGGTTAATGTGATAATAACATAACCATGGACCGTACCACACTGAAGATGGTTAATGTGATAATAACATAACCATGGACCTGACCACACTGAAGAAGGTTAATGTGATAATAACATAACCATGGACCTTACCACACTGAAGAAGGTTAATGTGATAATAACATAACCATGGACCTTACACACTGAAGATGGTTAATGTGATAATAACATAACCATGGACCTTACCACACTGAAGATGGTTAATGTGATAATAACATAACCATGGACCGTACCACACTGAAGATGGTTAATGTGATAATAACATAACCATGGACCTGACCACACTGAAGAAGGTTAATGTGATAATAACATAACCATGGACCTTACCACACTGAAGATGGTTAATGTGATAATAACATAACCATGGACCTGACCACACTGAAGAAGGTTAATGTGATAATAACATAACCATGGACCTTACCACACTGAAGAAGGTTAATGTGATAATAACATAACCATGGACCTTACACACTGAAGATGGTTAATGTGATAATAACATAACCATGGACCTTACCACACTGAAGATGGTTAATGTGATAATAACATAACCATGGACCTGACCACACTGAAGAAGGTTAATGTGATAATAACATAACCATGGACCTGACCACACTGAAGATGGTTAATGTGATAATAACATAACCATGGACCTGACCACACTGAAGATGGTTAATGTGATAATAACATAACCATGGACCTGACCACACTGAAGAAGGTTAATGTGATAATAACATAACCATGGACCTTACCACACTGAAGATGGTTAAGCTGATAATAACATAACCATGGACCTTACACACTGAAGAAGGTTAATGTGATAATAACATAACCATGGACCTTACCACACTGAAGATGGTTAAGCTGATAATAACATAACCATGGACCTGACCACACTGAAGAAGGTTAATGTGATAATAACATAACCATGGACCTGACCACACTGAAGATGGTTAATGTGATAATAACATAACCATGGACCTTACCACACTGAAGATGGTTAATGTGACAATAACATAACCATGGACCTGACCACACTGAAGAAGGTTAATGTGATAATAACATAACCATGGACCTGACCACACTGAAGATGGTTAAGCTGAGGTGCTGTGTTAAAGTGCTTTTTTCTATCTACCTACTTTACCTTTGTGTTTTCTCTGTAATGAGCCTTAAAACAAAGCTAACATACAGATATTAATATACATATTGTGAAATACCATTTTCAATGTAATACTGTAAATACATTACATTATTTGCACTATGGAAAACTCACTGTTTGACACCCCTGCTTTAGATTCTAATCCACAGCTGGTGTTACAGTCAAGCTTTTGCACTGCTAAACAACTGAAGGTTTGGAAAACCTTCAGTTGGACACATCCTGCATTGTACAGAGCCGTGTAAGTAACGATTGGTATGAACTTATCTTTCTCAACAAAACACTGCGTCTGTGGCTGTGTTCTTTTCAGCTCAAACATTCAGTGTTTATTTAAAACACCGACTCATACCTGACAATGAAATAAAGGTGGGGATGTAATAACTGAGCACTGTGACTCCATGGCTGGGTAAATAAATAATCCTTAGAGGTAAATAAATAATCCTTAGAGGTAAATAAATAATCCTTAGAGGTAAAAGCGTTTGCAGTGAAATGTTAGCGAGCCACTTTTCCTGCGTCTTTTCGTAAAGTCCTTAGTGCGAGCCTCTTTATTGATATCTTCACGAGGAATCCTAAAGTATACATTAAAGGTTTCGCGATTCGATCGGTTAGAAAACTTAAATCAACACATGCAAAAGGCAGATTCAGACACACTGCTCTAGTGAACAACGAGCTCGCCGACCACCACTTTGTGATACGCATATGTAATGAGGCGGACGTGACGTCAATTGCAAGCAACCATGGGCTTCATTGAGCTAGTGGGTTAGCATTGTCCATCCAGTTATGGTGATAACTAACTTATCATAACATTACTAAGTCAAATAAACAGTGCACAGTTGCATCTTTTGTTGACTGTAGGACATGTTCAAGGACGATACAAATCTGCAACAAGAAAATGTCTTAGCAGGAAATAATGTCAGCGAATAGTTGCAATCTTTGCGATGTGCTAAGACCTGGTCAGTCCCTGTGCTCCTCAGAGTCCTCTTTGGTTCATATGGCACTAGAATGTCACAGATATGTACAGTGCCTTTGCGAAAGTATTCGACCCCCGTCAACCTTTCAACATTTCGCCACATTTCAGGCTTCAAACATAAAGATATAAAATTTAATTTTTTGTCACGAATCAACAACAAGTGGGACACAATCATGAAGTGGAACAAAATTTATTGGATAATTTAAACTTTTTTAACAAATAAAAAACTGAAAAGTGGGGCGTGCAATATTATTTGGCCCCTTTACTTTCAGTGCAGCAAACTCAGTCCAGAAGTTCAGTGAGGATCTTTGAATGATCCAATGTTGTCCTAAATGACTGATGATGATAAATAGAATGCACCTGTGTGTAATCAAGTCTCCGTATAAATGCACCTGCTCTTTGATAGTCTCAGGGTTCTGTTTAAAGCACAGAGAGAACCATGAAGACAAAGGAACACACCAGGCAGGTCCGAGATACTATTGTGGAGAAGTTTAAAGCCGGATTTGGATACAAAAAGATTTCCCAAGCTTTAAACATCTCAAGGAGCACTATGCAAGCAATTATATTGAAATGGAAGGAGTATCAGACCACTGCAAATCTACCAAGACCCGGCCGTCCCTCCAAACTTTCATCTCAAACAAGGAGAAGACTGATCAGAGATGCAGCCAAGAGGCCCATGATTACTCTGGATGAACTGCAGATAACTACAGCTGAGGTGGGAGAGTCTGTCCATAGGACAACAATCAATCGTGCACTTCACAAATCTGGCCTTTATGGAAGAGTGGCAAGAAGAAAGCCATTTCTCAAAGATATCCATAAAAAGTCTTGTTTAAAGTTTGCCACAAGCCACCTGGGAGACACACCAAACATGTGGAAGAAGGTGCTCTGGTCAGATGAAGCCAAAATCGAACTTTTTGGCCACAATGCAAAACGATATGTTTGGCGTAAAAGCAACACAGCTCATCACCCTGAACACACCATCCCCACCTCAGCTGTAGTTATCTGCAGTTCATCCAGAGTGATCATGGGCCTCTTGGCTGCATCTCTGATCAGTCTTCTCCTTGTTTGAGATGAAAGTTTGGAGGGACGGCCGGGTCTTGGTAGATTTGCAGTGGTCTGATACTCCTTCCATTTCAATATAATTGCTTGCACAGTGCTCCTTGAGATGTTTAAAGCTTGGGAAATCTTTTTGTATCCAAATCCGGCTTTAAACTTCTCCACAACAGTATCTCGGACCTGCCTGGTGTGTTCCTTTGTCTCCATGGTTCTCTCTGTGCTTTAAACAGAACCCTGAGACTATCAAAGAGCAGGTGCATTTATACGGAGACTTGATTACACACAGGTGCATTCTATTTATCATCATCAGTCATTTAGGACAACATTGGATCATTCAAAGATCCTCACTGAACTTCTGGACTGAGTTTGCTGCACTGAAAGTAAAGGGGCCGAATAATATTGCACGCCCCACTATTCAGTTTTTTATTTGTTAAAAAAGTTTAAATTATCCAATAAATTCCGTTCCACTTCACGATTGTGTCCCACTTGTTGTTGATTCATGACAAAAAATTAAAATTTTATATCTTTGTTTGTAGCCTGAAATGTGGCGAAATGTTGAAATGTTCAAGGGGGCCGAATACTTTCGCAAGGCACTGTACTTTGGTGCGAGGTCATGGAGAGTAGGAAGCTCAAATTCTATCCATAGATCTGATTGTAATTTAATCTACAGTAACTTTCTCTGCTGGATCTGATCAAATTCAGGTCATAATAACTGTCTGTCTGTCATTCCCGTTTTAAAATGTGAAAGACTTCTTGTTGTGGTTACAGACCATAAAGGAGGTTGTCATGATGGCCACACAAACAGGTCTGAGACGGGAGACTGGTCACACTCTGCCTTAGACTGCCTTCTTACCTTTTATTATACGACTATAAATATGGAAGCGCTTTATGGATTACAAGTCTGAATGAATTTATACATTCGGCTGTTGGTCAGAAGTTATATTTGAAACTCTGAACCTACAAAGTAAGAAGTGTGTCAGAAGAATTTTAGACACAAGAATATTTAACATATGATAAGCCCTATGTGGGTGTGATTTGGGCAGGTCTATGGCAGGTCTATGGCAGGTCTATGGCAGGTCTATGGCGGGTCTATGGCGGATCTATGGCGGGTCTATGGCGGATCTATGGCGGGTCTATGGCGGGTCTATGGCGGGTCTATGGCGGGTCTATGGCGGGTCTATGGCGGGTCTATGGCAGGTCTATGGCAGGTCCACAGCCGGTCCGGTTAGTGGCTAAAATGTTAAAATGTGGTGAGTTGGTAAAAAATAATGTTTTTTTCGTGATTTTTCTGCTTTTATGAGGGGAAAAAAGATGAAGCCAAATAAATACAAAACCAATATTGTTCATGTTTTCTCCAGATCCCAGGACTGAACGATGCCTCCGGCCTCCAGCTCCGACTGCCCCCACCTCGACTGTGTGGGGGAGATCACCAAAGAGGAACTTATCCAGAAATCTCACGTGAGTCAAAATGAAGCTGCTGTTTTGGTTTACCCAAGTATTGAGGACTGGATTTAGTTTTTGCCCTTTTGAATTTCTCTTGTGAATGCAGAAGTTTAAGACTAAAAATTGCTACACATGGACATAGCATCTACAAAGGCTGAGAATGTTGAAAAACCCAATTCAGCGCTGCTTCAAACCGGTTTGACCACTTTAAGATCAAACTGCTGTCCTGCAAACCGTATCAGTTCAAAGATCCAGGACTGAGGCTGTAGATAAAGGACTGAGGCTGTAGATCCAGGACTGAGGCTGTAGATCCAGGACTGAGGCTGTAGATCCAGGACTGAGGCTGTAGATCAAGGACTGAGGCTGTAGATCAAGGACTGAGGCTGTAGATCAAGGACTGAGGCTGTAGACCCAGGACTGAGGCTGTAGACCCAGGACTGAGGCTGTAGACCCAGGACTGAGGCTGTAGACCCAGGACTGAGGCTGTAGACCCAGGACTGAGGCTGTAGACCCAGGACTGAGGCTGTAGACCCAGGACTGAGGCTGCAGACCCAGGACTGAGGCTGCAGACCCAGGACTGAGGCTGCAGACCCAGGACTGAGGCTGCAGACCCAGGACTGAGGCTGCAGACCCAGGACTGAGGCTGCAGACCCAGGACTGAGGCTGCAGACCCAGGACTGGAATGTTTCATAGTGGCTTATTGCAGACACTCAAAGACAGGACAGGGAGAGCTCAGCCTTGCTTCAGCCTCAGACCTCAGTGACTCCACACCGGATTGATCAGAGCCATGATGATAATAATATTAATACATAAATGCATTTCTGCTCTGCGTCCACAGGGCCAGTGTCAAGACTGTGAAGTAGGAGGACCAAATCTGTGGGCCTGTCTGGAGGTGAGCCACCGAGGATTTGTTTGTTTAAAATCAATGCAGTATTGAATTGCAGCGAGAACGGTCACAAAGGGCACATTCCAAAGACTGCGCATGTTGAGCTTGCATCGTTTTCTCTGCAAAAACAAAAAGATCTCTGTGCTTTAGACGCTCTACACGCACTTTTTTTGCCCATTATATAAACTGACAACACCAACATGTGGTGTTGTCAGTTTATATAATGGGCAAAAAAAGTCAGTGTTTATTGAATCCTACTTTAAAAACAGACATTGCACACTACACAAGCTATTAGGATTCAAAGACCAGAGAGAGACCAGAGGGAGAGACCAGAGAGGGAGAGACCAGAGAGGGAGAGACCAGAGAGGGAGAGACCAGAGAGGGAGAGACCAGAGAGGGAGAGACCAGAGAGGGAGAGACCAGAGAGGGAGAGACCAGAGAGGGAGAGACCAGAGAGGGAGAGACCAGAGAGGGAGAGACCAGAGAGAGTCTCTCTCTGACATAGAAAAAGCTATTTCCTTGACTCTCACATAATTTTAATGACGACTCCTCAACTTTCTCTTTCACTGAAATAATAAGTGAAAAAGTAGTGCACATTGTGGATTATTTTCATGATTTAACTTTTCCGTCTCTCTTCTTCTGCAGAATGGTTGTTCGTATGTCGGCTGTGGAGAGTCCCACGCCGACCACAGCACCGTCCACTCGCAGGTAAAATACTACATCACATCAACGATACTTCTCTCTCTCTGTCTCTCTCTCTCTCTCTCTCTCTCTCTGTCTCTCTGTCTCTGTCTCTCTCTCTCTCTCTCTCTCTCTCTGTCTCTGTCTCTCTCTCTGTCTCTCTGTCTGTCTCTCTCTCTCTCTCTCTCTCTCTGTCTCTGTCTCTCTCTCTGTCTCTCTGTCTGTCTCTCTCTCTCTCTCTCTCTGTCTCTGTCTCTCTCTCTGTCTCTCTCTCTCTCTCTCTGTCTCTCTGTCTCTCTCTCTCTCTGTCTCTGTCTCTGGTATGTCTCTCTGTCTATCGTTCCTCTCTCTCTGGTTCCTCTCTCTGGCCTCTCGTCACGTCTATCTCCAACAACATCATATAAACCACTAGTATAACATTACAAAGTCAGAAGAAAACTTTTGTGGCTTGTCAAATTAATGCCAACTATTTGAGCAGTTTATAAAAAGGATTTTGACCTTAGTCAGAACCAGTAGAAACACTGGTACCGTAAAAAGCTCTGTATTCCGTATTATGTATGTTAAAATTGCAGCCAGGTTTCGCGGCTGCAGAAAAACCCCGCTTACTGTTGGATTGATTTTCTTCTGCAGCTGAAACTTCTGAAGTGAAACGTTTATTGTGTAAAAAGTAATCAGGTCGCAGCAGCTGTCTCCGTCTCAGTATTTGGTGCGATCTCAGCAGCGGTTCATCCATAATTAATCCTCCAGTCCTTTGGGAAATGCTTCGGGCCCGGTTCACAGTCCTCAGAGCAGTGTTTTATCAACGCAGGCTGTACTTTGGCCGAAGGAGCCACTGCAGGTCAGCGCAAACCAAGGACTTTTCACATTCTTCAGCTGTTGGAGACCTCTGCTGATATTAGCTGAAAACACATTTACTTCACTTGTTTGTGTTGTTTCTTTGGCCACAGGACTTTGCAAATGTAACAAGGAAAAATATGCAGAACACAGAGTAGTAATAGTATTAATAGCACTGCGATATTTGGGCCACAATTCCATATCATTGCGATTCTTCACATATTGCGAGACAGTATTGTGATTTATATTTTTCAAAGCCATTACACAAATTTATGAAAATAAGACTCAGCTGGTTTTATGGTTTCATTATAACTCCATATAACAATTTATCCATCTACTTGTATTTGACTGTTTTACAACGACCTGCTCGGGGACTACAGGTGTAAATTATCACTGCTGCTACAACCTGGAACCAAGCATCTCTCCTTTTGGCTCATGTTTATTGTACATTGTCCCTGTAAGAATAAAAGCCGTACCATACCGTACCTTTATCAAAGCTTTATCTGTTAAATGCAAAAAAAAACAACAAGCGCGAACGTTGTGGATGTTTACGCAAACGTGGGCGGAATCTGAGCTGCCTGATTGTTTGGGAAATGTAGCTGGTTTTGGCTCCTTTTAAGAAATAGAAATAAAAATGATCACAAACAATTGCTCTACACATTTGTTTCAATGAGTTACAAAAGAAGTTGTCACAGTTTGTACAGTTTGTAGCTAAACCCCAGCAGGTGGATTGCATATTAACACTAGCTTCCATGAATTATAATGTGGTGGGAAGTGACCACAGAGAGTTCTTTAGCTTTTATTCAAACTGAAGCCAACTTCCTCTTTCATGATAAGGTTTTGTCTTCCTGTAATTTACATGAACTCAAACCAAACGTTCAAAATGATAAATGTTGTGATTTATGTCTTTTTTTGAGGAAGTCTATTAAAAGAAGCTTTCCATTTAACCCTATGAACCCGTCTGCATCAGTGCCGATGCACGCGCACATGTTTTACAAATGATCAATTTACTCGCGAACGGTAAAATGTAGCAACTTACTTTTTTTTCCTCTGTGAAGTACGTATTAAGGGCTTTCCGATTTGATTTGTCTGTGCGATGCACGGAGGATAAACTACGTTTGTCTGAAAGGCCGTGTCCAAAGCGTGACCCGTGAGGTACAAACAGCTGTGAGATACAAACACACGGGGACTGCCAAAGATCGTCAGAGAGTGAGATGTCTCACTCCTCTGTGTGTTTCTTGTTCTCCCACAGTTGAAACTACAGCTGCGATTGCAAAAACCGGCTGAAGAGTGCGGATTATTGATAAAGACGATAATAAATACAGTAAAATGACATTATGTGTATATGATGTATATAAATATATGTATTATATAAATAATTGTTTTTTTTTTTTGGCTCAGTTTCTTATGTTTTACGTTTTTTACAGCTGTACTACAGAAGCAACCCCAGCATTATAGACAAACTGCTTCAGGAAGGGCATCAGGAGTACAGAGTTTTTTGCTTTTATAGTGGAATTTTGTTAAAAGTATAATAGTTAGAGATTCAATTTTTTTCCCCATTATCCCCAAGTCCATAAATAACATTTCTATGCAGTGTAAAAAGTTGTTTATAGCATCTCATTGTGTTTTTTCAATACATTTTTGTAAAATTTATTTTCCGTTTGATTTTTTTCTTTGTCTTCATGATTCCATAATTTTTATATAATTCATATGACAGCTTTACAATATGAATATTCTAAAACCCCAGGGTTTACTGAAAAAAACTAAGTATACTGCTTGACTCTGCATCAAAAGATGACTGTTTTATGAACAATTATACACAAAGAAAACCAGGCGAGGAAAGTTCCCCAAAATGACCCATGTGCATAGAGGGTTAACTTGTGTCGTGTTTATCACATTACCTCATGCAAGAGAAATGTCTGTAAGAAGTAAATGACAAAAACCAACCCTGAGCTGTAACACAAGTATGGTTTATTTATTAACATCACTGCTAATCATCAGTGTGCTAGCTTTAGCAAGTGTGTTAGCTTTAGTCCATATATCACTGTAAAAGCCACCCCACTGCGGCACCTGCTGCTCCCAGAGGTCTCCCATCACAGTATCGTCCATAATTGTCTGATGAAGGGTAGTTTGTGTCCAAAATGTCACATTTTGTGCTTAATGAAATAATCCCTTTGGAGCCAAAGCTGTGCAGAGTCATCTCAATGTTTTCATTTTGTTTTGATAATTACCAAAGTGAATATCAGATGTTTTTAACTCTGGTAATTTGTGTAAAATAATGGTGACTTTGTTCCACTCTGATCGAGCGGCTGAACGTGGCATAAATCTTTGGTTGCTTGATGTTAAAGTCCTCAGTTCTGTTCTTGTTCAATGATTTACTTCTGCTGCTCGGGGCTAATGCCACTTCATGAATAAAGCACGTTCAGCCGCTCGGAGCCGCTCGGAGCCGCTCGGGGCCGCTCGGAGCCGCTCGGAGCCGCTCGGAGCCGCTCGGGGCCGCTTGGAGCCGCTCGAGGCCGCTCGGGGCCGCTTGGAGCCGCTCGAGGCCGCTCGGGGCCGCTCGGAGCTGTCCTCTCACACAAGTCACAATCTCACTGTTGCCAGAATCTGTGAAAACCTGATCCCCTCAGACCTCTGAAGCTGGGAACAGCAGGTGCCACAGTGGGGCGGCTGCGGCTGTAGAGTACCAAACTGTGGTTGTGTCCTTAGGCAAGACACTTCTGAATGGTTGGTGGTGGTGGGAGGGGCTGATGGCACAGACTGGTAGCCTCACATCTGTCAGTGTGCCCCAGGGCAGCTGTGGCTACAGTAGTTTATCACCACACTTTTCTAGTGAATGAATAATGACATGTGAAGTGTCCTGGAACGCGCTTTATAAAACGTATGCATAATTATTATTTTCAACAATAATAATAATATCCATAATCTCATCCACGCTGTTCCCACAAAGACTCTTTTCTTCAAGCGTCAAAGTCCTTCTTCCCACTGTGCTTCGTCCTCTGTCTCTCAGGTTTCCTCGGCGATGGGGACGTGGTGACCCAGGCCATCCACGACGCTCAGCAGCTACTGAGAAACCACGGCAAAGACGGCAGAGAGCGCGGCGACAGGAAGACGGTGCGTGTCCGTCATTTCACTGCAGTCTATTCGCAGCTCAGAGAACGCAGCGACACCTCGTCCATCCGCCGCCGATTCAGGCTCCGGTTACGGGAAGTGGTTTTAACAGTCGTAGAGCGTAGCACGAGGCCGTCACAACAGCTGAGGACTGATACCGTTTGGAGAAAGTTGTTTGGAAATGACAAGGAAGTTTGCCGTCTTGGGTTTCCATTCTGGGGTTTGCAGAGAGACAGCTGTTTGTTTGGGATCCTCTGTCAGACGGCGAGATCCCGGACACTACGGCTTCACGTTATGTCAATATGTTTGCAGCTTTAACGCCGTAGAACATTTGCTGTGGGGTTAGAATCTTGGTAATGGTGCATTGGTTTTATATAGACCAGTCAAATACATCAGAGGCCAAAAAAACAGATTTGCTACAAGCCAAGGGCCGGACTGGTTCAACGATTATTAAAACATGTTAAAATAATTGTATCTAACGTGTTGAGCCAAGCCCGAACACAGTGGACCATATTTTACTTAATGATTAAATGAATGATCCAATGTTTTTGTGTGGCTCTGTCTGTACATGTTTCAGCAGCTCACAGACAAAAACTATCTTCCTTCAAACACACGTCCTGAACAGACTGATACTAGAGAGATACATATTTTATTGATCCCCGTAGGGTAAATCCATCCAAACAAACAAAACAAATAAAGTGATCAATTCTAAAAAGCCAACAATAGTAATAACATCAGTCCTTCAGGTCACAGCAGGACCTGAAGGACTGATGTTTCTCTGCTCTGGTCTGGACCAGTGTGGAACCATGAATCCTCTCTGCTCTGGTCTGGACCAGTGTAAAACCATGAATCCTCTCTGCTCTGGTCTGGACCAGTGTAAAACCATGAATCCTCTCTGCTCTGGTCTGGACCAGTGTAAAACCATGAATCCTCTCTGCTCTGGTCTGGACCAGTGTAAAACCATGAATCCTCTCTGCTCTGGTCTGGACCAGTGTAAAACCATGAATCCTCTCTGCTCTGGTCTGGACCAGTGTAAAACCATGAATCCTCTCTGCTCTGGTCTGGACCAGTGTAAAACCATGAATCCTCTCTGCTCTGGTCTGGACCAGTGTAAAACCATGAACACTGAACTGCAGTAACATCTCAGGCAGAAAAAAGCAATAAAAATAACAATTGTAAAACACAAAACAACTGTTTCAGAGACACTCAGGACTCGCTGCAGTTTCCAGAACATTCTAAAGTAAATAAGTTACATGAATTATCCATTATTATCTTACGGCTCTGTGCGGCTGGTTCTGATACTATCGATACTTATCAAATATAATCCCACGAGACCAAGATCAGTCATTCGTGAGCCTTGACTTTGACACCCATGGCATAGACATGTCATTATTTATTCACCTTTACACGGTTTAGTTTATGTAGGATCCCCATGAGCTTAATGCCTGGAGCCAATTTCCTTATATGGGCATTTGTTATGACAGTGTTAGCTTTGTGGCTATCAGAGGCAGACTGTTAGCCACGAATGGATCCGATTGGTCGATCTGTGTATGGCTCATATCTGGATTTACAAAGATAGTATCACAATATAAACCCAGGGATCACAGAGAGCTAAACCATGGATTTATGAAACCCAAAATGGTGAGAGTGACACAAACGGAAACACAACAGGAACCAGAAAGAGTTGGACCAAAACTGCCCCAGTGGGTTCATCGAGCTAGCGGGTTAGCAATGTCCATCTATGTCCTAGAACCTACTCCGTCCCACTAACTTCATACTGTCTGCCCACATTTAACTGAATGAGAACCACTGAATGTCTGCATCTTAAAGAGAGCTACAGTAACATGTTCTTCATCATTCAGTAAATCATCAAACACATTCATCTGTCCGCAATACTTGGCCTTCTTTAGCTTTACTTTAGCTTTACTTCAGCTTTGGTTCCATCCAAGCAGGAAATTAAATCTAAAAACGAGTAAAAAGTACAATCCAAATGTAAAAAACTATCATTTACTCAAAGTACGTGTCATATTGTGAAAGATTAACACACTTTACCCAAACCTGAAGATAACACCAGGCTTCTCTCTCTTTAGTTTACGATGGTTACACAGTCTGTGGTCCTTCATGTCGAGGCTAAAACACCACTCACTGAGGTTGGGTTAGTTATAAGTGGAATTTTTGTGTATACTTTGCGATGATGTCATAAGTTATAGATGTAGTTATAGATGTAGTTATAGATGTAGTTATAGATGTAGTTATAGATGTAGTTATAGATGTAGTTATAGATGTAGTTATAGATGTAGTTATAGATGTAGTTATATATGAAGTTATAGATGTAGTTATAGATGTAGTTATATATGAAGTTATAGATGTAGTTATAGATGTAGTTATAGATGTAGTTATAGATGTAGTTATAGATGTAGTTATAGATGTAGTTATAGATGTAGTTATAGATGTAGTTATATATGAAGTTATAGATGTAGTTATAGATGTAGTTATATATGAAGTTATAGATGTAGTTATAGATGTAGTTATATATGTAGTTATAGATGTAGTTATAGATGTAGTTATAGATGAAGTTATAGATGTAGTTATAGATGTAGTTATAGATGTAGTTATAGATGTAGTTATAGATGTAGTTATAGATGTAGTTATAGATGTAGTTATAGATGTAGTTATAGATGTAGTTATAGATGTAGTTATAGATGAAGTTATAGATGTAGTTATAGATGTAGTTATAGATGTAGATATAGATGTAGTTATAGATGTAGTTATAGATGTAGTTATAGATGAAGTTATAGATGTAGTTATAGATGTAGTTATAGATGTAGTTATAGATGTAGTTATAGATGTAGTTATAGATGTAGTTATAGATGTAGTTATAGATGTAGTTATAGATGTAGTTATAGATGTAGTTATAGATGTAGTTATAGATGAAGTTATAGATGTAGTTATAGATGTAGTTATAGATGTAGATATAGATGTAGTTATAGATGTAGTTATAGATGTAGTTATAGATGTAGTTATAGATGAAGTTATAGATGTAGTTATAGATGTAGTTATAGATGTAGTTATAGATGTAGTTATAGATGTAGTTATAGATGTAGTTATAGATGAAGTTATAGATGTAGTTATAGATGTAGTTATATATATATATATATATATAGTTAGCTCCTCTGTTGTCGACCGTGACAGTGTGTAGGTTTGTGGTTCTATTCCGGTCTTCGTGGGGGTCATTCTTGGAGGTGGCTGTAGCTGCAGCTGTGGAGGCTAAGGCACCTGTGTGCTCCCTCTGCTCCCTCTGCTCCCTCTGCTCCTTCTGCTCCCTCTGCTCCCTCTGCTCCCTCTGCTCCTTCTGCTCTCTCTGCTCTCTCTGCTCCCTCTGTTCCCTCTGCTCTCTCTGCTCCTTCTGTTCCCTCTGTTCCCTCTGCTCCTTATGCTCTCTCTGCTCCTTCTGCTCCCTCTGCTCCTTCTGCTCTCTCTGCTCCTTCTGCTCCCTCTGCTCCCTCTGCTCTCTCTGCTCCTTCTGCTCCTTCTGCTCCCTCTGCTCCCTCTGCTCCCTCTGCTCTCTCTGCTCCTTCTGCTCCTTCTGCTCCCTCTGCTCTGGCCTTCTTTGGGAACGTGCTGCCAGCATTTACAGCTCCCTCATTGTGTAATAGTTTTTCACATTTCTATTTGTTTGAGTCGACTCCTCCCTGGTCTCCCCCTGGTCTCCCCCTGGTCTCCCCCTGGTCTCCCCCTGGTCTCCCCCTGGTCTCCCCCTGGTCTCCCCCTGGTCTCCCCTTGGTCTCCCCCTGGTCTCCCCATGGTCTCCCCCTGGTCTCCCCCTGGTCTCCCCCTGGTCTCCCCCTGGTCTCACCTTGGTCTCCTCCTGGTCTCCTCCTGGTCTCCTCCTGGTCTCCCCCTGGTCTCACCTTGGTCTCCTCCTGGTCTCCCCCTGGTCTCACCTTGGTCTCCTCCTGGTCTCACCTTGGTCTCCCCCTGGTCTCACCTTGGTCTCCCCCTGGTCTCCTCCTGGTCTCCCCCTGGTCTCCCCCTGGTCTCCTCCTGGTCTCCTCCTGGTCTCCTTCACCTTTGGTCCTGGCTACAATAAACACCATTCTTTTTGTTCCCACTTCCTTTCTTTGCCTTTACAGCTCTCAGTTTAAACACAGCTGATCGGCCGAGTGCCAGCTGTGCCTCTGATCAGCGGCTCGTTACGGTCACACGTCTGAGGATTAAAGCTAGCTCTAAACTCTAAACTCTAAGCTCTAAACTGCTCCATGGGAAGGAACCTGGGGCCAAATTCCCCCATAGCAACTCCATAGCAACCAAAGAGCCAATAAAAAGCCGGAATGGTTTAATCCTGCCCTGATTTTTTTCATACACCGTTTCTTTGTTTGGATAAAGTTAGAGATTTTATGTTTTTCTTTTTGCTACAAACTGCAAAAAGTTGTGAAAAAGTATCTTAATTTGAGCACATTTTGACTGTGTTAAAACCAGATTTGCCAACGAGAAAAATCAGAATTATCTTGTTTTTAAAAAGACGCAAGACATGTCTCCCTTGGAATGAGACAAAATGGTTTGTCCCGTTGGAGAATATTGTTTAAACACAATCACAATGTGTCAGATTAAGATAAAAAACACTAAATTCAAGCATTAATTACCTCATATTTGATCATTTTTGCAGTGTATTTTGTTATTGTTATATTTTATTTTTGAGAATCCAGAAAAGCGCTGTAAAAAAACAATGCGTTTTACTTTATAACAGTTTTTCACGTCTGTCTCGTGGAGCTACACAGACATGTCCAAACTAAGGCCTGTGGGCAGATGTGGTGTGTGTGTTTGTGATGTGTGTGTCTGTGGTGTGTGTGTCTGTGGTGTGTGTCTGTGGTGTGTGTGTCTGTAGTGTGTGTCTGTGGTGTGTGTGTGTCTGTAGTGTGTGTCTGTGGTGTGTGCGTCTGTGGTGTGTGTGTTTGTGGTGTGTGTGTCTGTGGTGTGTGTGTCTGTGGTGTGTGTCTGTGGTGTGTGTGTCTGTGGTGTGTGTCTGTGGTGTGTGTGTCTGTAGTGTGTGTCTGTGGTGTGTGCGTCTGTGGTGTGTGTGTTTGTGGTGTGTGTGTCTGTGGTGTGTGTGTCTGTGGTGTGTGTGTCTGTGGTGTGTGCGTCTGTGGTGTGTGTGTCTGTGGTGTGTGTGTTTGTGATGTGTGTGTCTGTGGTGTGTGTGTCTGTGGTGTGTGTGTCTGTGGTGTGTGTCTGTGGTGTGTGTGTCTGTAGTGTGTGTCTGTGGTGTGTGTGTCTGTAGTGTGTGTCTGTGGTGTGTGCGTCTGTGGTGTGTGTGTTTGTGGTGTGTGTGTCTGTGGTGTGTGTGTCTGTGGTGTGTGTCTGTGGTGTGTGTGTCTGTGTGTGTGTGTCTGTGGTGTGTGTCTGTGGTGTGTGTGTCTGTAGTGTGTGTCTGTGGTGTGTGCGTCTGTGGTGTGTGTGTTTGTGGTGTGTGTGTCTGTGGTGTGTGTGTCTGTGGTGTGTGTGTCTGTGGTGTGTGTGTTTGTGATGTGTGTGTCTGTGGTGTGTGTGTCTGTGGTGTGTGTGTTTGTGATGTGTGTGTCTGTGGTGTGTGTGTCTGTGGTGTGTGTCTGTGGTGTGTGTGTCTGTAGTGTGTGTCTGTGGTGTGTGTGTTTGTGATGTGTGTGTCTGTGGTGTGTGTGTCTGTGGTGTGTGTCTGTGGTGTGTGTGTCTGTAGTGTGTGTCTGTGGTGTGTGTGTCTGTGGTGTGTGTGTCTGTGGTGTGTGTCTGTGGTGTGTGTGTCTGTGGTGTGTGTCTGTGGTGTGTGTGTCTGTAGTGTGTGTCTGTGGTGTGTGTCTGTGGTGTGTGTGTCTGTAGTGTGTGTCTGTGGTGTGTGCGTCTGTGGTGTGTGTGTTTGTGGTGTGTGTGTCTGTGGTGTGTGTGTCTGTGGTGTGTGTGTCTGTGGTGTGTGCGTCTGTGGTGTGTGTGTTTGTGGTGTGTGTGTCTGTGGTGTGTGTGTCTGTGGTGTGTGCGTCTGTGGTGTGTGTGTCTGTAGTGTGTGTCTGTGGTGTGTGTGTCTGTGGTGTGTGTGTTTGTGATGTGTGTGTCTGTGGTGTGTGTGTCTGTGGTGTGTGTCTGTGTGTGTGTGTGTCTGTAGTGTGTGTCTGTGGTGTGTGTGTTTGTGATGTGTGTGTCTGTGTGTGTGTGTGTGTCTGTGTGTGTGTGTCTGTGGTGTGTGTGTCTGTAGTGTGTGTCTGTGTGTGTGTGTGTCTGTGATGTGTGTGTGTCTGTGGTGTGTGTGTCTGTGGTGTGTGTGTCTGTGGTGTGTGTGTCTGTGGTGTGTGTGTCTGTGGTGTGTGTGTCTGTGGTGTGTGTGTCTGTGGTGTGTGTGTCTGTGGTGTGTGTGTCTGTGGTGTGTGTGTCTGTGTGGTGTGTGTCTGTGATGTGTGTCTGTGGTGTGTGTGTCTGTGGTGTGTGTGTCTGTGGTGTGTGTGTCTGTGGTGTGTGTGTCTGTGGTGTGTCTCTGTGGTGTGTGTCTGTGGTGTGTGTCTGTGGTGTGTGTGTCTGTGATGTGTGTCTGTGGTGTGTGTGTCTGTGGTGTGTGTGTGTGGTGTGTGTCTGTGGTGTGTGTCTGTGGTGTGTGTGTCTGTGGTGTGTGTCTGTGATGTGTGTCTGTGATGTGTGTCTGTGGTGTGTGTGTCTGTGGTGTGTGTCTGTGGTGTGTGTGTCTGTGGTGTGTGTTTGTGATGTGAGTCTGTTGTGTGACCCTGTGTGTGTCTATGGTGTGGCCCTGTGTGTGTCTGTGGTGTGTGTCTGTGATGTGTGTGTCTGTGCTGTGTGTCTGTGATGTGAGTCTGTGGTGTGTGTCTGTGTGTGTCTGTTGTGTGACCCTGTGTGTGTCTATGGTGTGACCCTGTGTGTGTCTGTGGTGTGTGTCTGTTGTGTGACCCTGTGTGTGTCTGGTGTGTGTCTGTTGTGTGACCCTGTGTTTGTCTATGGTTTGATCCTGTGTGTGTCTGCTGTGTAACCTTGTGTGTGTCAGTGGTGTGTGTGTGTATATGGTGAGTCCTTGTGTGTGTCTGTTGTGTAACCTTGTGTGTGTTTGCAGGATTACAAAGGGGACCGCACTCCTCACAGCGACGAGCGAACACAGACCGAGGAGCAGCACAGCAGCGACAGTGAGGGTACGCACACACCACACCGTAGACGCACAACACGGACACACAGCACACCACAGACACACAGCAAAGTCAGTGATCCCTTTAAGCTGCGCGTGTACACAACTGCATCGTGCTTTCAGAGAAAACTCTGTCCAGCACAAAACCAAAACCCAGGGTCCTGTGGCGCAAACGTGTTTCTACAGTGTATGGAGCGTGGTGTGTGTCTAAAAGGTTAGAGCCGAAAGCTGTGTCTGTGACGATGAGGCGCACAGTTCAGTAGAAAGTGAACTATAAAACACACCTTTACACTATGAACCGCACCAGCTACGTTTAAAAGACCAACCATGTCCACACACAGGCCGCACCTGAATATAAGCCGCAGAGAGACATGATTTATGACAGTTTCACTGTTTGCTTCCATCACTCATTCAATAAACATATATTATAAATATATTATAATATATTATAATATATTATAACATATTATAAGACCCTGCACTCCAGAAGCCACAGAGTTTACAGAACTAGAAACAAGTAACTTATTATTTTGTTATTACAATATGAAAACTTTGCAAAGTAAAAAACCTCTCTCACACTTTACAGAAGATAAAAGGTCTTATTGGACGAGCACGTATCACCAGAATGATTGACAGTTGGGAGGACCAATAGTCTTGATGATCCACCTGGAAGTAGAACATCCTCCTGTAGACCTTTTAAGATAAAACTTTATTGATCTCACAGTCGACAAACGTACAGAATGTTACATCTGGCATCAGTAGAATCACTCAGAAACATGTTAAACAGTGAAAACAATATTATGGAGTATCTTGTGCGATATAAAACTGTTAAAAAGCCAAACTGTTGCCGTGAGTGTGAATGTGGTCTCGTTATGGTCTTGTACAGGAGCTCTCCCTGCAGCCGGCAGCTACACCGAGGCCAGACCGTCCTCTTCTGGTCACATCAAACGACCCATGAACGCCTTCATGGTGTGGGCCAAAGACGAGAGGCGCCGCATCCTCCAGGCCTTCCCCGACATGCACAACTCCTCCATCAGCAAGATCCTGGGTGAGTCTCTGTGAGCACATGACTCTGTCTCTGTGAGCACATGACTCTGTCTCTGTGAACACATGACTCTGTCTCTGTGAGCACATGACTCTGTCTCTGTGAACACATGACTCTGTCTCTGTGAACACATGACTCTGTCTCTGTGAACACATGACTCTGTCTCTGTGAGCACATGACTCTGTCTCTGTGAACACATGACTCTGTCTCTGTGAGCACATGACTCTGTGAACACATGACTCTGTCTGTGTGAACACATGACTCTGTGAACACATGACTCTGTCTGTGTGAACACATGACTCTCTGAAAACACATACTGCTGTTATATAAAGTCACCTCCGTGAACACATACTGCTGTTATATAAAGTCACCTCCGTGAACACATACTGCTGTTATATAAAGTCACCTCCGTGAACACATACTACTGTTATATAAAGTCACCTCCGTGAACACATACTGCTGTTATATAAAGTCACCTCCGTGAACACATACTGCTGTTATATAAAGTCACCTCCGTGAACACATACTGCTGTTATATAAAGTCACCTCCGTGAACACATACTGCTGTTATATAAAGTCACCTCCATGAACACATACTGCTGTTATATAAAGTCACCTCCGTGAACACATACTGCTGTTATATAAAGTCACCTCCGTGAACACATACTGCTGTTATATAAAGTCACCTCCGTGAACACATACTGCTGTTATATAAAGTCATCTCAATGAACACATACTGCTGTTATATAAAGTCACCTCCGTGAACACATACTGCTGTTATATAAAGTCACCTCCATGAACACATACTGCTGTTATATAAAGTCACCTCCGTGAACACATACTACTGTTATATAAAGTCACCTCCGTGAACACACACTGCTGTTATATAAAGTCACCTCCATGAACACATACTACTGTTATATAAAGTCACCTCCGTGAACACACACTGCTGTTATATAAAGTCACCTCCGTGAACACATACTGCTGTTATATAAAGTCACCTCCGTGAACACATACTGCTGTTATATAAAGTCACCTCCGTGAACACATACTGCTGTTATATAAAGTCACCTCCGTGAACACATACTGCTGTTATATAAAGTCACCTCCATGAACACATACTGCTGTTATATAAAGTCACCTCCGTGAACACATACTGCTGTTATATAAAGTCACCTCCGTGAACACATACTACTGTTATATAAAGTCACCTCCGTGAACACATACTGCTGTTATATAAAGTCACCTCCGTGAACACACACTGCTGTTATATAAAGTCACCTCCGTGAACACATACTGCTGTTATATAAAGTCACCTCCGTGAACACATACTGCTGTTATATAAAGTCACCTCCGTGAACACATACTACTGTTATATAAAGTCACCTCCGTGAACACACACTGCTGTTATATAAAGTCACCTCAGTGAACACACACTGCTGTTATATAAAGTCACCTCCATGAACACATACTGCTGTTATATAAAGTCACCGTGAACACATACTGCTATTATATAAAGTCACCGTGAACACATACTGCTGTTATATAAAGTCACCTCCATGAACACATACTGCTGTTATATAAAGTCACCTCCATGAACACATACTGCTGTTATATAAAGCCACCTCCGTGAACACATACTGCTGTTATATAAAGTCACTGTGAACACATACCGCTGTTATATAAAGTCTCAGACACAGAGACGCTGCAGAGCTGCATTATTGGAGAAGAACTTCTACACAAAAAGCCGCTAGCTTAACTCCGTTAGCATCGAACTCCGCTACTTTCGCCACTTCCGGTGCGCGCCTAGTTTTCAGTCCCTGCGTCTGAAAACTAGAAAATGTACGTCTGGTGCACGAGGCGTCACCGTTCCAGCGTCGGTGTTGTGAACGCGCTATTAGAGAGCTACTTTCTTCAAACAAAAACATGTTAGAGAGCTACTTTCTTCAGACAAAAACATGTTAGAGAGCTACTTTCTTCAGACAAAAACACGTTAGAAAGCTACTTTCTTCAGACAAAAACATGTTAGAGAGCTACTTTCTTCAGACAAAAACATGTTAGAGAGCTACTTTCTTCAGACAAAAACATGTTAGAGAGCTACTTTCTTCAGACAAAAACATGTTAGAGAGCTACTTTCTTCAGCCAAAAACATGTTAGAGAGCTACTTTCTTCAGCCAAAAACATGTTAGAGAGCTACTTTCTTCAGCCAAAAACATGTTAGAGAGCTACTTTCTTCAGACAAAAACATGTTAGAGAGCTACTTTCTTCAGACAAAAACATGTTAGAGAGCTACTTTCTTCAGCCAAAAACATGTTAGAGAGCTACTTTCTTCAGACAAAAACATGTTAGAGAGCTACTTTCTTCAGACAAAAACATGTTAGAGAGCTACTTTCTTCAGACAAAAACATGTTAGAGAGCTACTTTCTTCAGACAAACACATTTTGGAGAGCTACTTTCTATAGACAAAAACATGTTGGAGAGCTACTTTCTTCAGACAAAAACATGTTAGAGAGCTACTTTCTATAGACAAAAACAAACTTGGACTTAGATCAAATAAATATGAAGAATATTGCAGACCTGGATTATATTTGTTTTCTCAGTTTTATTTTCTGAAGGATTGTCTCCGGTCTCTGTTCTGAGGCTCATCATATAAAAGGCTTTGCTTTCTTTTGTTCTGGAAGAACTGGAAACAAACCGGGTTAGGAGTGCGTGAGATCGCTGCTGCTTTTATTCACTATCGTTTATAAACCATCCTCAGAAGGACGTCAGGTTTGGGTAAAAACACATGTTTTTACACTTTTACTTTACTACACTACAGCTGCAGGGAAAAGAACCAACCTAAATAGTTTTTATTTAAAGTTTTTGTGCTAAATGATGCCACTAACGATGTAATAAAATCCACCAACTCTCAGAACACTTCTCACATGTTTGTAATGTTGCCTCGGTCACATGTTTAGGACCAGCCTCTCTCGGCCAATCAGCTCTCAGTGGGTACAGACCACATGATGTGTCACTGTGAGACGGACACTAACACTGGACTTTTGTTTTTAATGTCATTTTGATGGATTACAACATTATCATCTGAATTTTGTTTTTGAAATACCCCGCCCCCACATGCTCACACACACACACACACACATACACACAGAGACGCACACATGCTCACACACACACAGACGCACACACGCTCACACATATGCTCACACACACACACACACATGCACACAGAGACGCACACATGCTCACACACACACATACATACAAATTCCTTTCTATTGTGTGTGAGACACATGAAAATGGTCAGACCCTGACTCTCATTATTTATAATGTATTACAAAGTTAGGCATCAATTTCTAAATCCTTGAGGGAGCTCCTTGGGAGGTGGCGAGCTACATGCATAAACCAGTGTGGGCGGGTCCCGGCTCCAAAGTGGCCAAAATGACGTGCGCTGACATGCTGCAGTACCACCCCGGGCCTGTGGGGGTGGACCTGGAAGAAGAATTATTCGATGCTAACATATAGCATTGACAGACCTCTGGAAAACGTCTTAACAGGATGGACCTAAAGTTGTCTCTTGGTCCAAAGCTCCGTCCCACATGTGTGTCAATGCTGAGGGAGTGTTCTGGATAGGGATGCACCGAATCCAGGTTTTTGGGGTTCGGCCGAATACCGAATCCACTGGTTAAGATTTCGCCGAATCCGAACCCGAATACAGAATCCTATTCCATCCTCAGTCCATTTATGTTTCATACGCAAATGTTTTAACAGCGGCGGTGTTGTGTACTGTTTAGGGTCCTTACCACCACGAGACAAATGGGCATTGCAAATTAAACATGTAACTCGACCAGAATCTATTATTATAACATTTATAATAATCCCGCTTATCATTAAACACAAATACATTCAGTTCACAGCAGTATAAAACTTCAGAGATAAAGTACATATATTACTGTGCATGTCGTGTAGAAATAAGAGCTAAAGCTCCACACATGCATAAATAGCTTCCACTGGTTCAGGTCAAAACATTACATATATGGACATTTGAGAAATGTGCCAAACTCGTCAGAGACAAGTTGAGAGAAGCTAATGTTAAGAGGCTAGTTGCCTAAACACGGACTCACCAACTCTGCTTCATACGCAGCTCAGATGACAAGTACCTGGCACTGGGAATCGGATCCATAAAGTTGGTGAATAGGAAGTTAGTTTATGATCCATCAGAACCGCATTACAGGTGAAAACAAGAATCATAACATCCCCTTTCACCGACTAGAGCTAATTGGACCGCTGGGATCACATGACCAGGAAGAGACCTCAGCGCACCCGAAGAGGAACAGAGACCAAGAAGATATAAACCTCCGCTAAAGTGCATGTTTATTTACACTTCCGAACAAATCTGATTTCAGTGACGAATCCAACAGCCACAGCGCGCATAGTGTAAGTGCAGGGTTCGGGTTCGGTGGGGAAAAATTCTAAGGTTCGGCCAGAAACCGAACCCCGTCAAAAAAGCCAATATTCGGCCGAATCCGAACCCGAATCCTGGGTTCGGTACATTCCTAGTTCTGGACCAGTCTAGTTTAGTCGCTGTGGACTTTAGAAGTCACTTGGTTTAAATGAATGGAGCTCGTGCAGCTGACGCATGCACAGATGTGTTTTTTTTCACATTTTCCAGCCCCCGCGGCCATTTTGAATCACTCCATGAGAGCCTAATGTTTGGCCCATTAGTTAGAACGGCGGAGATAGGAGTGACTACGTCTGTTAATATATACGGCATATACACCCACAGACATTCCTTTCTATTGTGTGGTGCTTGTGTGTAACGTCTTCTCACAAACACACACACAGACATCTGCACACACACACACGCACACATGTGCACACGCGCGCACACACACACACACACACATCCAGGCCAATTACACTGAATCAATCTATGTCAATAACACACTTCAATGTTGTGCGACTCCACAGTTCTGAAGACAGTTCGTCAATCACATGTTTCTAAAGAAAACTGCTTCTGTTGTTCCTTCTACACAAGAAACACCTCAGGACTGAGACTGTAGACCCAGGACTGAGACTGTAGACCCAGGACTGAGACTGTAGACCCAGGACTGAGACTGTAGACCCAGGACTGAGGCTGTAGATCCAGGACTGAGGCTGTAGACCCAGGACTGAGGCTGTAGATACAGGACTGAGGCTGTAGACCCAGGACTGAGACTGTAGATCCAGGACTGAGGCTGTAGACCCAGGACTGAGGCTGTAGACCCAGGACTGAGGCTGCAGACCCAGGACTGAGGCTGCAGACCCAGGACTGAGACTGCAGACCCAGGACTGAGGCTGCAGACCCAGGACTGAGACTGCAGACCCAGGACTGAGGCTGTAGATCCAGGACTGAGGCTGCAGACCCAGGACTGAGGCTGTAGACCCAGGACTGAGGCTGTAGACCCAGGACTGAGACTGTAGACCCAGGACTGAGGCTGTAGACCCAGGACTGAGGCTGTAGACCCAGGACTGAGGCTGTAGACCCAGGACTGGGGCTGTAGACCCAGGACTGAGGCTGTAGACCCAGGACTGGGGCTGTAGACCCAGGACTGAGACTGTAGACCCAGGACTGAGGCTGTAGACCCAGGACTGAAGCTGTAGACCCAGGACTGAGACTGTAGACCCAGGACTGAGACTGTAGAGCCAGGACTGAGACTGTAGACCCAGGACAGAGACTGTAGACCCAGGACTGAGACTGTAGACCCAGGACGGAGGCTGTAGATCAATAACTGAAGCTCTAGACCCAGGACTGAGACTGTAGACCCAGGACTGAGGCTGTAGACCCAGGACTGAAACAATGATTACTTTCTTACTCACTGAATAAAAACGTATTGATTAGAATAGGGCTGACCGTGTGTCGCCCCCTGCAGGCTCGAGGTGGAAGTCCATGTCGAACCAGGAGAAGCAGCCGTACTATGAAGAGCAGGCGCGGCTCAGCAGGCAGCACCTGGAGCGTTACCCTGACTACAAGTACAAGCCCCGCCCCAAACGCACCTGCATCGTGGAAGGACGCCGCCTCCGCGTCGGCGAGTACAAGGCCATGATGAAGAGCAGGCGGCAGGAGCAGAGGGGCCCCTACGCACACAGGTACACACATATACACAGGTACAACTACACACAGGTACACACATATACACAGGTACAACTACACACAGGTACACACATATACACAGGTACAACTACACACAGGTACACACACGTACAGGTTCAACTACACATGGGTACAACTATACACACAGGTACACACACATACAGGTACAACTACACACACAGGTACACACACACAGGTACACACACACAGGCAGACACACACAGGTAGACATACACACAGGTACATCTACACACACACAGGTACACACACAGGTACATCTACACACACACAGGTACATCTACACACACACACACACACACACACACACACACACACAGGTACACACACTGGTAGACATACACACAGGTACATCTACACACACACAGGTACATCTACACACACACACACAGAGGTACACACACAGGTACATCTACACACATACAGGTACAATTACACACACAGGTACACACACACACAGGTACACACACACATAGGTACACACACACAGGTAGACATACACACAGGTACATCTACACACACACACACAAAGGTAAACACACCGGTACATCTACACACACACACACACACACACACACACAGGTACACACACACACACATGTAGACACACAGAGGTACATCTACACACACAGGTACAACTACACACACAGGTACATGTATACTAGGGGTGGGAACCTAAGGGTACCTCACGATACGATGCGTGATACAAAGCTCACGATAACGATTGTATCAAGATATGACGATTATTGATATATTGTTCAGGAATATACCATAGGCCAATGTACGGCATACATGAAATAGAAAAATGTTAAGTGAAAAAATACACTTTAGTTCATGATAAATGGAATGGAGGTGTGTAATGTAGCCATATATTAAGTAATGATACTAGTGCTGTCCAACGATTAAAATATTTAATCGCGATTAATCGCATGAATTTCATAGTTAACTCGCGATTAATCGCAAATTAGACACACATTTGTATCTATTCTTTATGTCCCTTGAATTATCATTTTAATACTACTAAAAAGTGAATAGGCGTGCTGTGTGCAATTGCTTTTTTTAATATTTTGTAAATGTGTTCATGTAAATACTCTATGCTGTTTCTCTGTTTACTTTCGGTATATCTATGACTGTATACTGTTTGCTTGTATTGCCTTTTTTATTAACCCCTCCCCCCCATCTCCCACTTCATGTCCCCCCCCCCCCTCCTATGTGCCCTTCTGGGTTTCTTCTTTGGCCCCCTGTATCTCCAACTACATATTGTTTGCAATCTCTGTCTACAATGTATCTGAACTAGTCCTTTTCTTTGTTTCTATTTTTTTTTTCTGTATATGTGTTTGTCAGCAATAAAAAGTAAAAAAAAAAAACAATGACGCCGTTAATATTGATTTGCGTTAACGCGTTAATAACGCGATATTTTGGACAGCACTAATTGATACTAATAAATAAAAATAAAAAAAAATAAAAAAAAATATATATATATATTTATATATATATATATATATATTAGTACTATGGCTTGTTATACCTGAGTTTAAATCTCTCACACTCTGCTTCCTCCTTGCAGCCAATCAGAGCCGCAGCAGATCCACTACCCGCCGGCCGACGCCCAGTACCACGGAGGGACCGCCCCCGTTTCCGTGGCGACCATGTCCTTCCACCCGGCGCTGCTGGAGCACTACTTGCCCCAGGTCGGCTCCGCGGTACGGCGAGCCGAGGCCCAGGCCCCGCCCCCTCCGGCCTCATCCTGGGACAGAGACCTCAGAGACCACACCCCCTACAGCGCTGGGGAGGAGAGCGACGGGGGCGAGCGCAGCGAGGGAGAACTGGTGCTGCTTACTGACTGAGAGAGAGAGAGAGAGAAAAGAGAGAGAGAGAGAGAGAAAAGAGAGAGAGAGAGAGAGAGAGAGAAAGAGAGAGAGAGAGAGAGAGAGAGAGAGAGAGAGAGAAAAGAGAGAGAGAGAGAGAGAGAGAGAGCTCAGGAGGTTCTTTTAATAAGACACAAGTGTAAAGAGGCGAGTTCTGCTCAATGACCACATGAAGAAGAAGAAACTACTCTGAAAACCCACTGCGAGAAAATGAGAAACCTCTGCCAGACCCAGATAGAGGGAGGATGGATGGACTGTAGACCCAGGACTGAGGCTGCAGACCCAGGACTGAGGCTGCAGACCCAGGACTGAGGCTGTAGACCCAGGACTGAGACTGTAGACCCAGGACTGAGAC
Source organism: Knipowitschia caucasica (assembly GCA_964034765.1). Taxonomy (NCBI): domain Eukaryota; kingdom Metazoa; phylum Chordata; class Actinopteri; order Gobiiformes; family Gobiidae; genus Knipowitschia; species Knipowitschia caucasica. The sequence continues at coordinate 3,299,492 of OZ035828.1, forward strand.
TGTAGATCCAGGACTGAGACTGTAGATCCAGGACTGAGGCTGTAGACCCAGGACTGAGGCTGTAGACCCAGGACTGAGGCTGTAGACCCAGGACTGAGGCTGTAGATCCAGGACTGAGGCTGTAGATCCAGGACTGAGGCTGTAGATCCAGGACTGAGACTGTAGATCCAGGACTGAGGTTGTAGACCCAGGCCTGAGGCTGTAGACCCAGGACTGAGGCTGTAGACCCAGGACTGAGGCTGTAGACCCAGGACTGAGGCTGTAGACCCAGGACTGAGGCTGTAGACCCAGGACTGAGGCTGTAGACCCAGGACTGTGATAATGAATCAGTCCTCACCTCTTTTCACTTGTGTCTGATTAAAAAAACCTTTAATTTTTTAATAAAAGGCGTCAGAACTTTTGACAGTTATAGAAACAGCTGGTTTGGTTCGGCCTTTTGTAACTTAGGGATTTCTAACTAAAACATGTGAGAAAATGTTCCACCTTCAGCAGGTTGGAGATCTGAGAACTGGAAAACACTGGTCTGTGTCGAGGAATTAGACAATCATTCTTTCTCCAGCAACACAAAAAATGTCAAAAATTGTGGATTTGCTCAGAAGAGTTTGTGTGACTCCGACAGAGCAAAGGTCACCGCAGAAAGACGTGTTTTTAATTAAATTCAGCTTATTTTTGTGTAGCTCTCATCACAACAGCAGGCGCCTCGTGGACATTACACAGCTGTCGATTCGCCGACAACAGATCAGAGAATCTAACAGTTTCAAAGTCAAACGACCATTTTGTTTTATCTAGTTTCTATGAAGATGTTCCCGAGCTGCATCGCTATGAGTTTGTTTCAGTCCAATTTATCAAAAATCCCTTTCATACAGAGTCAAACAACTAACAGATTTTAAATAAGTGTTAAGAACCGCCACAGACCCTTCACGGCTGGACTTTTCCCATTTTTAAATTAAAAACCTAATTCATGCACTTATGATTTATACCGTCAGCCTTTTAGCGTCATTGCCTCCGTTGTTTTCAGACCAAATTGTGTTTTTTTTGCTTGTCCCGAAAGAGCATTTGTATATCCTGCATTCATGCCCATCGCCCCGTTTCCACCAGCCCTACTCGGCCCTACTCGGCCCTACTCTACTCGGCTCTACTCCACCTGCCTGTGTTTCGATTATGCTTTAGTATCTGGTACCGTATCCTAGCAACCTACACACAACAAAACAGTAAATGAGACGTTTGTTGCGTAACCATGGCTCCCAGCGCCCAATCACGGGCAGTGTCAATTTAGCACCAGCTCGGTCTGGATAGAACCAGGACCAAGATGGACTAAAGAAGGACCTGGTACTGGTTAAACAGGGACCAGTGGAGACGCTCCCAATCAGAGTAGAGTATACTGTAAAAAGTGACTCCAAAAAGAACAAAAGAATGGCTACTATAAGAAGAAATTGGTTTCAAGCAAAATGGATCAGGATTTTTCCACTTCAGAAAAGATATTATTACTTGTTATTCATATTTTTTTTAATATCTAAAGCTGCATGAGTAAAAACAGCCAAAAAACAGTGTGATTAAATACATACACTGAAATCAAGTGAGCTACGCTAGTCTATATATTTACTTTTTGCAGTGTAGGGTTAAGTGGGGCTGGTGGAAATGGGGCTTTTTGTCATTATCGGCATGACGACTGGTGAAAGTCAATTTTACTTGAATTGAACAAAGTCACTTGTTAAAAAGACCATAATCACACACAGATCTCACAGTGTAGTGTCGTATTGTGTTGTGTTGCTTTGATAATTTTGCTATATTTCGAAAAAAGTATTGAAAAAGGTTAATTTCACTGTGAAAAGTTTTTAGCACTTTTCTCATAAGGTCTGAAATGATAAATTATGCTAACAGGCTGTGGTGATAAGCTACATTATCACACACGCACACACTGATACACACACACACACACACACACACACACAGAAACAACTTTAAACACGCCTCGTTGCTGCCCTCTGGTGGTGTGTTCTGGTAAATGCAGCTCGATCCAGTTTATTTTTTTTCTCCAAAATGCACTTAAATGATTAATTTTAAAGTCTCCCTCACACGCCCTGTCCTCTGTCGTGCTGTAAATGCTGTATTTGTGTATTTTGTTTTTTTATAGTTTTCTCTTTATGTGTTTTATTGTCACATCAATCCGGTGTCACACTCAGACACACGCACACACACACTCAGACACACACACACACACACGCACTCACACGCACACGCACACGCACAAGCTTGTAATAGTTCCTTGTACCATTTCCTTCAGTCCATCTTCTACTGACTGAAAAGTTGGACCAGTTTGGGAGGAGCCGTGGTCTGGGAATCACCAGGCGTCAAAACGGAACCACGCGGACAGTTTTACGGTGGTCGTGACAGCTGTGCTCATAAGTTTACACACCCTGCGAGAATGACGGATTTCGTGGCCATTTCTCAGAGAAAATGAATAATGAGAGGGTTATTTTTGCTTTTGGTTGAAGTCAAATAGTTTTTCTAAGCCCAAAAAAAGCCGGTGTCTGTAAACTTTTGCCGAGGGTTATTCATATAGTTCATGATGGAATGTTAATAATTTAAAACAAAAGGATAATCCAATATTGATGACGTCAAACAATTTAAAAATGTGCTTGTTTTGGACAATAAGTTCTCATTTCCGGCACAAAATAATAGATATAGAACACTGTGAAAAATGAGGTAATAATTGCTGGAATGGAGTTTTTTTTTTTAAATCTTACATTCTGACTGTGTTAAAATAAGTCAGACTGTGCCCAAATTAAGACATTTTTGCCAAATTTGAGCAATTTTTGACTAATTTTTCATCACTATTTGATGGTATCACAAGGACGACTTAAAAAAAAAAAATTATGTCCAATCCGGTGAAGGTTAAACTTAATGCTGGACGAAATACCAAGATTTTAGAACGAGTCCTATTGTTGTTATTATTAGCATGAGTGTAGATACAAAAACAGCTGAATTGGGAATCAGGCTGGATTCATATCTGATTTTATACTTTGACACCATCTTGAGAAACACTTTTTGTCTCTCAGTGAAGAAATTGTATTCAGACTTGGAGATCATCTTAAATTAAATTAAAATAAATAATAACTTTGCTTCACACCATCGCCACAACAAAGCGTGTGGCCCATAATCTTCTATTCTCTGAGAAATGGCTCAAAATCAAACTTGACAGATGTAAAGGTGAGTCACTGGTCCCTGTGATAGTGACTGCTCTGGAGGCTCCACCTGGTCCCTGTGATAGTGATTATGGAGGCTCCACCTGGTCCCTGTGATAGTGACTGCTCTGGAGGCTCCACCTGGTCCCTGTGATAGTGACTATGGAGGCTCCACCTGGTCCCTGTGATAGTGACTGCTCTGGAGGCTCCACCTGGTCCCTGTGATAGTGACTGCTCTGGAGGCTCCACCTGGTCCCTGTGATAGTGACTGCTCTGGAGGCTCCACCTGGTCCCTGTGATAGTGACTATGGAGGCTCCCCCTGGTCCCTGTGATAGTGACTATGGAGGCTCCACCTGGTCCCTGTGATAGTGACTATGGAGGCTCCCCCTGGTTCCTGTGATAGTGACTATGGAGGCTCCACCTGGTCCCTGTGATAGTGACTATGGAGGCTCCACCTGGTCCCTGTGATAGTGACTATGGAGGCTCCACCTGGTCCCTGTGATAGTGACTATGGAGGCTCTCCCTGGTCCCTGTGATAGTGACTATGGAGGCTCCACCTGGTCCCTGTGATAGTGACTATGGAGACTCCACCTGGTCCCTGTGATAGTGACTATGGAGGCTCCACCTGGTCCCTGTGATAGTGACTATGGAGGCTCCACCTGGTCCCTGTGATGGTGACTATGGAGGCTCCCTGTCGCCCCCTGCTGATGTAAATATAGAAGAGACTATATTTTGTTTATAAGAGCCAATGTAATTTAATGATGTACATTTACGTTTTCAAAGATGTCTTTTTTTTTCTGAAAAACAATAAATTGGTTGTTACTAAAACGTGTGTTTCTTTGATGGAGACGTCTCTGTTCAGCCATCCATTCATTTTCTTCCCCTTAATCCATTTCTGGGTCGGGGGTGGCAGTCAGAGCACCAGCCCCTCACTGATCCTCCTGCAGGAGCTGAGATCTTTCAGTGGGAGCTTCAGGCAAAGTGGGGTTAAGTGTCTTGCCCAAGGACACAACGACAGCAGTCATCAGTGGGAGTCGTGAAGTAGGTCTTACGGTGGGATTGAACCCACGACCTTCAGGCTCAAAGGCCAATGCTCTACCAACTGAGCCACTGTCGCCACATAATGGTTCAATCCTTTATAGTCCCTGGATAGATTTTGCAGATCCTCTCAGACCTCTGAGGCTAAGCTGTGCAGGGCAGGGCCTGGTTAGTACTGTGATGGGAGACCTCTGGGATCAGCAGGTGCCACAGTGGGGCGGCTACAGCTGTAAAGTGCCAAACTGCGGTTGTGTCCATAGGCAAGACACTTTAAAATGAGTGTGTGTGTGACTGGTTGCCTCACTTGTCAGTGTGCCCCAGGGCAGCTGTGGCTACTGTAGTAGTTTATCACCACTGTTTCGAGTGAATGACGTCTCCGAGTGTCCAGAAAAGCGTTATATAAATCCAATGAGTTATCATTAAAAACTTGAAATAAGTTTTAATATTTTGAAGATGTGAGCCATAATCATTAGAACAAAGTGTCGATCATATCGACACTTATTTAACCAGGAAAGATGTCAAGAACGCATTATTAAGGCAGTTTTTTATTTAACAGTTCTCAAGTGCCAAAGAGGCACGTTCTGGGTTAAACTCTTTAATGACCTGAAATGGGACAAAAATACGAATCCGGTTGTTGAGAAATGTTACCAGATTCTGCTCTTTCTGCTGAAACTTCAGATCCTGCGGAACAATTATTGCTGCACCATTGAAAGTGTGTTGGTTCTGTGGCTGTGTGGATTGGTGACATCACAGACCAGAGAGACCAGAGAGACAGAGACCAAGGAGACACCAGAGGACCAGAGACCCCGGAGAGAGAAAGGGACCAACGAGAGACCAAAGAGAGACCAAGGAGACCAGAGAGAGCGGAGCGAGACCAAGGAGACACCAGAGAAAGACCAGAGAGACCAGAGAGACCGGAGAGAGAAAGAGACCAACGAGAGACCAAAGAGAGAGAGAGACCAAGGAGACCAGAGAGACCAGAGAGAGACCAAGGAGAGTAATCTTTGTGTTTTCAGCCTCACGTATGGAATGGAAGAAAAGCGAGTGGTTTCATTTGATACTTTTAATGCAAATGTTTCACCGACAGCTGCAACAAGTGCCTTCTTCACAGTAAATCAACAATATTTACACATGGTCCTCCTTCAGAGCAGCTGTCTCCTGCCGCAGCCCGACGTCACTCTGCTCCATCAGTACATTCTCAATCTCAAAATGATTTACTGCAAAAAAAACCATATACAGGCCGTCGTTCTGCAACTGCTCAAATTTCACTAAAAAGAATCACAAAATAAATAAATGACTTTAAAAGCGACGTACATGACACCGATGGCTTCAACAGATCCGCTACAAGAATGCCATGTTTTCTCAGAGAAACTAGGGTTATTTTAAAATCTGTTGGTTTTCAGTTCCTTCATCGTCGGTTTTTACTGCACAAAGACGGACCCTTCGTTAAGAGACTAAAACATAATAAATTAAATTCACAGGTAATAGTTAAAATCAAACGTTTCACTACGGAAATGTCCTCATTGTCTGTGCAAAGCCAAAGCAAATCCCACAACAATAATTTAGTAAAATGAGAAGACAAAAAAAGAATCACAGCGTTTTCTTTTGTACATTTGGAATTTAAAGGGACAGTACGTAATATTTCACTCTTAGAAGTCGGATAAAGTCTGTGTTAAAAAGGCATCTAGGAGGATTTTCTACTTCTGGGTGGAAATGTAACTTTATAATCTGTAACTGTGTGTAAATTTTGTGCAGGACCACCTTAAAAAAGAGGTTCTTAATCTCAATGGGACTTTTCCCCTCCCAACTGTCAATCATTCTGGTGATCGTGCTCGTCCAATGAGAGCAGAGCGTTTGTGGAGAGGGCGGTTCTTTTCTAAAATTTGAAGAAATCCTCGTATAAACCAACCAGCAACAAACAGGAAACCCAAACTGGAGATTGATTCTGCTGATTTCTGATTGGCTCGTTGGTCAGATTTAGATATTATGGGTTTCATGTCCATTGTGTTTTTGCCGTGGTTCTGTCTTCTCTGTCTGGTGCACACTGGGGTAGTCTTGCACAGTTTTTCCAATGTGGTTTTACTGTAAATGGCAAATACAATTCTTGCTCCATTTTTAACTTTTGTTCAGAAAAGATCAGACATGATTTGTACATGTGACCTGTTTTCTGGGGACAAATATTAAAGATGGATGTTATTTAAAAAGAAAATATTACAGACTCTCCCTTTCCTTTTGCAGACCGTGATGAGTCCGATGCAATTGTATAAAGTCAGAAATAAAAAGGCTGATGAAGTCCCGGGTTTCTGGAGGAACCACAGGCCAGTCGTTCACGGGGTCAAGTGCTCTTTCACAAACCAAAATGAAAGCTGTTGTCGCTGCTAAACTCCTGTCGTCAGACGTCCTGCGCTCGGCCCCAAACGCTCAATAATTCACATGTGGTCACTGGAGACGGGGCGAGACACACTGCGGCGAGACACACTGCGGCGAGACACACTGCGGCGAGACACACTGCGGCGAGACACACTGCAGAGACACACTGCGGCGAGACACTGCAGCGAGACACACTGCAGAGACACACTGCGGCGAGACACTGCAGCGAGACACACTGCAGAGACACACTGCAGAGACACACTGCGGCGAGACACACTGCAGAGAGACACACTGCAGGGAGACACACTGCAGAGAGACACACTGCAGAGAGACACACTGCAGCGAGACACACTGCGGCGAGACACACTGCAGAGAGACACACTGCAGAGAGACACACTGCAGGGAGACACACTGCGGCGAGACACACTGCAGAGAGACACACTGCAGCGAGACACACTGCGGCGAGACACACTGCGGCGAGACACACTGCGGCGAGACACACTGCAGAGAGACACACTGCAGAGACACACTGCAGGGAGACACACTGCAGGGAGACACACTGCGGCGAGACACACTGCAGAGAGACACACTGCAGGGAGACACACTGCAGGGAGACACACTGCAGGGAGACACACCGCGGCGAGACACACCGCAGGGAGACACACTGCAGGGAGACACACTGCAGGGAGACACACTGCAGGGAGACACACTGCAGGGAGACACACTGCAGGGAGACACACTGCGGCGAGACACACTGCAGAGAGACACACTGCAGCGAGACACACTGCAGGGAGACACACTGCGGCGAGACACACTGCGGCGAGACACACTGCGGCGAGACACACTGCGGCGAGACACACTGCAGAGAGACACACTGCAGAGACACACTGCAGGGAGACACACTGCGGCGAGACACACTGCAGAGAGACACACTGCAGCGAGACACACCGCAGAGAGACACACCGCAGCGAGACACACCGCGGCGAGACACACCGCAGAGAGACACACCGCAGAGAGACACACTGCAGGGAGACACACTGCAGGGAGACACACTGCAGGGAGACACACTGCAGGGAGACACACTGCAGGGAGACACACTGCAGGGAGACACACTGCAGGGAGACACACTGCAGCGAGACACACTGCAGGGAGACACACTGCAGGGAGACACACTGCAGGGAGACACACTGCAGGGAGACACACCGCGGCGAGACACACTGCAGAGAGACACACTGCAGGGAGACACACTGCAGGGAGACACACTGCAGGGAGACACACTGCAGGGAGACACACTGCAGGGAGACACACTGCAGGGAGACACACTGCAGGGAGACACACTGCAGGGAGACACACTGCAGGGAGACACACTGCAGGGAGACACACTGCAGGGAGACACACTGCAGAGAGACACACTGCAGCGAGACACACTGCAGGGAGACACACTGCAGCGAGACACACTGCAGGGAGACACACTGCAGCGAGACACACTGCAGGGAGACACACTGCAGGGAGACACACTGCAGAGAGACACACTGCAGGGAGACACACTGCAGAGACACACTGCAGAGAGACACACTGCAGGGAGACACACTGCAGGGAGACACACTGCAGCGAGACACACTGCAGGGAGACACACTGCAGGGAGACACACTGCAGAGAGACACACTGCAGGGAGACACACTGCAGGGAGACACACTGCAGGGAGACACACTGCAGGGAGACACACTGCAGGGAGACACACTGCAGGGAGACACACTGCAGGGAGACACACTGACCGCTCCATGGGCCCCACTTCTACTCCAGAAATACTGTTACACGTTTGTGGTGGGAAAATAAAACAATAAATAAATAAAAAACAGTTCTGTTCAGTATAGCAATTTTTTAAGCACGCAGTTAAATAAATACAGTAAAGCAAAGTATTTCAATAATTATCCGTTTCCCTTTTTTCTTAGTTTTCTCTGGTTAAAATACTTCTTTGGGGGCGCTTGTTGCTGTGTATTCAAGTTCAGACTGTAATAAATGTCACATTTGAGGTAAAGTAGTAATATGTAAGATTTTCATTTCAAGTTATCATTAAAGGGCCCTAATCTGTCATCATTAAAGGGCCCTAATCTGTCATTAAAGGGCCCTAATCTGTCATTAAAGGGCCCTAATCTGTTATCATTAAAGGGCCCTAATCTGTCGTCATTAAAGGGCCCTAATCTGTCGTCATTAAACGGCCCTAATCTGTCGTCATTAAAGGGCCCTAATCTGTCGTCATTAAAGGGCCCTAATCTGTCATCATTAAAGGGCCCTAATCTGTCATAATAATAAACAAAAGCAGTTCAGAGATATTTGAATTTCTAAATTACTTTTCCAGTCTCTAAATCTTGTTATTGTTTTCATTTCGATGTCCCGCCCTCCACCGTTTCACCAATCAGAAAGTCTGTGATTCGGGCAAAAGTATTCGGGTAAAGTACCATGTGGCGCAGAACTAAAAATGGTCTTGTTTTGTCATTAATGAATTGAGAATATAACCAGGATTTCTATCTTTGTGAAAAAGGTGTTGGTTATAGATTTGTTGTTGACAAAACTCTTGTCTATTCAGCTGTTATGGTCCCAGCTGGATTCGTCTGCATATCTGGCAACCTGAGTCAGGGAGAGTGGGAGAGGCTGCAGTAGCACTTTGGCCACACTTTTACACACTGCTCCTTTAAGTATAATTTTCCTCTGTGTCAAATGTTTTGAATATTATCAGGGACATGAATCGCAATATATCACCGAATTAAATCACAATATTAGTCTGTGTATTGTCTTTTCTATGGACCTTGAACCTGGAATAAAGATTTACAACTACATTACTTGCTGTATCGCAATATATTAAAAATCACAATATATTGAACCGTGGCCTAAATATCGCAACACTATCGAATCCTCACGTTTCGTCTGATTCCCTACAGTGTGTTTCAGTCGTGTAAAGAGGTCAGATGTGATGGAGCTGCCAGATGTGCCACTGTTTGTATCCGTCATAAATAGCTAGAACTGGGAGCAGAGTTGAGGGCGGTTGGGATTTTCCAAAAGCTTTAAACCGTTCAGTGGAAAGGTTATCCGAGCGCTTTGTAATGCGACCATAAAAGTCACGCAGGTGGAAAACCATGGGGCAGGGACGGACCAGCTGTTCTTCAGACTCAAGAGTACGAGCCGGGTCCTCTGTTCTGGGCTTCTCACACTACAGACTCTCAGCCTTTAGAGTCAGCAGGGAAGTGGAACAATAGTAATGAATGAGATAGAAAAGATAGCAGGTGCTGTCACATAGTAAGAAGATACCAGGTGATGTATTTCTATGTGACATCACCTGGTATCTTTTCTATGTGACATCACTGGTTATTGAGCAGTAGCTAGACGTGGCTTCCATAATAAACTTGTTAGCAGCAGCGGAACGCACTAAAGCAGAGGAGGCAAGCTGGTCCTGAAAGGGTCAGTGAGGCTGCGGGTTTTCATTCCAACCAAGCAGGAGCAAACAGACTCCACCCATTTCCTCAGTAAGTCCAGTCTTGTGAGAGCAGTGAGAGAGACCAGAGGGGGACCAGAGAGGGACCAGAGAGAGAGACCAGAGAGAGAGACCAGAGAGAGACCAGAGGGGGACCAGAGAGAGACCAGAGGGTGACCAGAGGGTGACCAGAGGGAGACCAGAGGGAGACCAGAGAGAGACCAGAGAGAGACCAGAGTGAGACCAGAGGTTGACCAGAGAGAGACCAGAGGGTGACCAGAGGGGGACCAGAGGGTGACCAGAGGGGGACCAGAGAGAGGAAACCAGAGAGAGACCAGAGAGAGAAGCCAGAGAGACCAGAGAGAGAGACCAGAGGGGGACCAGAGAGAGACCAGAGAGAGGAAACCAGAGAGAGACCAGAGAGAGAGACCAGAGAGAGACCAGAGGGGGACCAGAGAGGGACCAGAGAGGGGAAACCAGAGAGAGAAACCAGAGAGACCAGAGAGATAAACCAGAGAAACCAGAGAGAGACTAGAGAGACACCCCAGAGAGAAACCAGAGAGTCTAGACATAGACCAGAGAGACGCTCCTCTCTGACAGAGGACTGAGCTGTTCTGGAGGTCCTTTATGACTAAGCTCTTAGAAATAATCAATGACTCTTCTGGCCCCTGGAAAAGCCATGTTCCAGCTTCTTCCCTCTGGCAGAAGATATCGTTCGTCGAGATGCAGGACATCTCATATGTTAACCTGAAGACCTGAGGAAGTGGGCGGAGTCTGTTGTGCTCCTGCTTGGTTGGACCTAACCCCTGCAGCCACTCAGTCCTGTCTGGAACCAGTCTGACAGCCCTGCGCTAAAGAGAATAAGTAGACATAAGTCTTAGAAGTAAATTCACTGCAAAAATCCTGCAGTTGCAAACACTTCCCCAAGATGGAAGATACTAGACACAGAGAATGTGCACATGTTTTGGTCTCAGCCTGGAACACAGTAAAAGTCTGTGGCCTTCATCGACTCGCCACAGTTTGTGCCTGTGCGACAAACAGGAAGTGTTCAGCTGCCCCGAAGAGGAGGAGGACAGGTCAGAGAGACTCACGCTCACACTTTGATGAATGGACTCAGAACAGACAGAGATGGAAGTTAAAAGAAGCACTTGCAGAAGAAAATAGCATTGGTCCAAATCATTAAGTCCAACTACAGTCTCTGACCCGCCGCCGTTTTATTCTGGAGTCTGGAGCGCCATCACCGTCGGCTTGGTTTTGAAGTACTGGTTGAAACGTAGAACAGCATACCTTTGAAAGATGGAGGCAAAACACAGAGATAAGTCACAGATCGGATGAACATGGAACAAATCTACAATGAAAGGGTCTTTGATGGGTCAGGGTCATTTACTGTAAACATTATCGAACGTAGTGACGCCTATCTCTGCCGTTGAAACTAAGGCCTCCACTTTCGCCTTCTGTGGGCCTTTTCAAAATGTGAAAAAAACACATTTGCACATGTTTCAGCTGCACTAGCCCCATTCATTTAACATTCTGAAGTCCACAGCGGCTAAACTAGACTGGTCCACCAACAAAAAATCCTCCATCAGCATTGACAGCATCTGGAACCGAGCGTCGGGCCAAGAGCTACTTTTGGATAATTCTCTTTCCGGGTACACCCCCACAGGCCCGGAATGAGATTGCAGCATGGACCTTTTGGAGCCGGGACCAGCCCCCACTGGTCAGCGTACATGGTAGGGGAGTAAGAAAAGACTTGCGATTGTTCAGCACTTAGGGCAATTTGGTCATTCAAAGCTGTAGACACAGTCCAGTCAGAAATGTTTTTAGTTTTTAGTTTACTTACTTAAATCACTTCATTCTTTCAGTAAATAATGCAAGTACAGAATTATATCGAAATGTATCTTAATGTTGGCTGAATATTGTAATACATATATTTTATTGTGAGCTGAATATTGTGTATCGTATAATATCGTGTGAGATTAGTATCGCTACACCTGGTACATGGATATATGCTGTGTTTTTTACAGTGTGAAATCCTCTCTCACTGACAGACCGTCACTCTACAAGGTGAGGAGAGCTCTTTAAACTTACCCGAGAAAGTCAAAGTCGATGGAGGAGTACTTGGCCTGGATCAGGGCCCAAAATCCCCAGAAAAAGTGAGATGCCTGGATAAAGAAGGACAGAGAAGGACAGATGAGCGTCATACTGCCATTACCTGCATCTACGTCAACACTATATATGACTAAACTATACTCACCGTGCTCGGTCACCAAACTCACAACTGATTTAAACCCTATACAATTCTGTCTGTGTCATGAATCGTTCTCTTCACTGCGCCATCTAGTAGTCATAATCCAAATAAAAGCGTCTTGATGATTATATTAACATTTCCAGTGTCTTTGTAAAGTCCTCAGAGACGACTGCTGTTGTGTAATGTAAACAGTAGTGATTTTATGGTTTTACTTAGTCTGGTCTTATCCATCCGTACTCTCCGCTCAATCATCATGTCCTGCATGTAACGTCTGGGTCTGGTCCCTGGGTTAGCGATTACAATCGGTCGTATTCCATCCGACCAATCAGAGAGAGCGGGAGGCGGGTGTTGTAGTTAGTTGTGGGTGACGTCAAGAGTTTGCGTCGAACGGGAAGGTCGTAGTTTGGCAATGGTGAAGAATGCGATAGTAAAGTAATCCGGTCTGGTTCTATCAAGAAATTGAAGCCGGAGCAAGAGGAATGTTTAGCAAATGTAATCGGCGGAAAAAATTGTGGCGCTACTCCCCACTGGCTCCGTTAGCGGAAAAGGAGATGGCTAAAGCTAGGCTAAATGCTAAATGCTATCGACTCACTCGGGTGCATTACATACGTCACGGTAAACTCAGATCCAATCGTTTCAATCTGCAAAAGGAGTTAGCCCTCCCCAACTGTTCACAGAGTCAATGGAGCACCCTCAGATCTTAGTGCGACATGTGATTTGTACTATGGTGTGGTACGGCCAGGCTAGGTTTTACTTGGTTTTACTTAGTCTTTTATTGTGCAGCACTTTGGAGACTGTTTATGAAATGTGCTGTATAGATAAAGTGGCCTCACCAGAGCGAACTTGTTGACCTGCACGTACAGCGTCTCCACTTCTCTGTCGCTGAGCTCCTCGTTCTTGTTTGTGAATCCTTTAAACGCCTGAAGATAAACTCTGAGCCACTGCATCTGCATCTCACGGCTCGGATACAGCCCAAAGTCAGGCTCTGCCATTCCTACAACACACTCCCACCATCAGAGACAGATCATACAGAGGGAGAGAGTACAGAGAGAGTACAGAGGGAGTACAGAGAGAGACACAGAGAGAGACAGAGAGAGACACAGAGAGAGACACAGAGAACAGAGAGAAACAGAGAGAACACAGAGAGAGTACAGAGAGAGTACAGAGAGAGTAAAGAAACACAGAGACACAGAGAGAGACACAGAGAGAGTACAGAGGGAGACACAGAGAGACACAGAGAGAGACACAGAGAGAACACAGAACACAGAGAGAGTACAGAGAGACACAGAGAGAGTACAGAGAGAGACACAGAGAGAGTACAGAGGGAGACACAGAGAACAGAGAGACACAGAGAGAACACAGAGAGAGTACAGAGAGAGTACAGAGAGAGTACAGAGAGAACACAGAGAGAGTAAAGAAACACAGAGACACAGAGAGAGACACAGAGAGACACAGAGAGAGACACAGAGAGAACACAGAGAACACAGAGAGAGTACAGAGAGACACAGAGAGAGTACAGAGAGACACAGAGAGAGACACAGAGACACAGAGAGAGACACAGAGAGAGACACAGAGAGTACAGAGAGACACAGAGAGAGACACAGAGAGAGAGTACAGAGAGACACAGAAAGAGACACAGAGAGAGACACAGAGAGAGAGTACAGAGGGAGACACAGAGAGAACACAGAGAGAGACACAGAGAGAGTACAGAGAGGGACACAGAGACACAGAGAGAGACACAGAGGGAGACACAGAGAGAGACACAGAGAGAGTACAGAGAGGGACACAGAGACACAGAGAGACACAGAGGGAGACACAGAGAGAGACACAGAGAGAGACACAGAGAGAGACACAGAGAGAGAGTACAGAGAGACACAGAGAGAGACACAGAGAGAGAGTACAGAGGGAGACACAGAGAGAACACAGAGAGAGACACAGAGAGAGACACAGAGAGAGACACAGAGAGAGAGTACAGAGGGAGACACAGAGAGAACACAGAGAGAGACACAGAGAGAGACACAGAGAGAGACACAGAGAGAGACACAGAGAGAGAGTACAGAGGGAGACACAGAGAGAACACAGAGCAGACTGGAGGAGCACAGGGAACACACCGGCGAACTCGTTGAAGTGGTTCCCGATGTCAAAGGCCTGATAGTTGTAGCTGGAGTATTCATAGTCTATGAAGCGCACATGACCTGAAAAACACACAAAAAGCACCATAAAAATAAGGTACACTGCAAAAAGTGATGAAAAATGAATCAAAAGTTGCTCAAATTTGGATAATGTACTAGCCTGGCTAACGCCAGACTGCAGTGTGCGCTCGAATCCTTTCGAACTTCGTCTGGCGTTAGCCAGGCTAATAATGTACCTTAATTTGAGTCGGAATGTGCTCAAATTACGATAAAAACCGCTTGATTTAAGTATTTTTTACCTTTTATTGGATCATTGTTTGCAGTAACATTTATTTTTATAGAGACTTTCCTATAAATCTTATTTATTTCTATAAATCAGTTTAGTTAAAATCCTTGACATGAAAAATGTAGTTACATTTCTGAAATATAATATAAAATATGGAGACACACTGGAGCCTTTTGCAGATCGGGTTTCAGATTTATATTAGTCTGATGTCACCGTGACAGATCACAGAGTACCCAGGGTACACACAGAGTACCCAGGGTACACACAGAGTACCCAGAGTCACAGAGTACCCACAGAGTACCCAGAGTCACAGAGTACCCACAGAGTACTTACAGAGTACACAGAGTACCCACAGAGTACACACAGAGTACTCACAGAGTACTTACAGACTTCACAGAGTACCCCCAGAGTACACACAGAGTACATACAGAGTACCCCCACAGAGTACCCACACAGAGTACCCACACAGAGTACCCCCACAGAGTACCCACCCTCTTTGCTGTTGTAGATGATGTTTTTGCAGAGGATGTCGTTGTGGCACAGAACCACAGGGGAGCTCAGTGTAGAGAGATGCTCCTTCATCCACACCATCTCCTGCTCCAGCACGGCCTGGCTCGGCACCTCCTGCTGGATCCTGGAGGACGCAAACACTTGTTAGAGACACATTCAATTCAAATAACTTTATCTGTGAGGAACTTCAAAAGCAGACGGAGCACCAGGGGATCCATCACAACACAAGATATAAATAAAACACAATAAAAATACAACATCTCCTTCAGTCGAAACACCTGTACCTGTGCGCTCTCAAGGACCTGTACCTGTGCGCTCTCAAGGACCTGTACCTGTGCGCTCTCAAGGACCTGTACCTGTGCGCTCTCAAGGACCTGTACCTGTGCGCTCTCAAGGACCTGTACCTGTGCGCTCTCAAGGACCTGTACCTGTGCGCTCTCAAGGACCTGTACCTGTGCGCTCTCAAGGACCTGTACCTGTGCGCTCTCAAGGACCTGTACCTGTGCGCTCTCAAGGACCTGTACCTGTGCGCTCTCAAGGACCTGTACCTGTGCGCTCTCAGGGACCTGTACCTTTGTGCGCTCTCAGGGACCTGTACCTTTGTGCGCTCTCAGGGACCTGTACCTTTGTGCGCTCTCAAGGACCTGTACCTGTGCGCTCTCAAGGACCTGTACCTGTGCGCTCTCAGGGACCTGTACCTGTGCGCTCTCAAGGACCTGTACCTGTGCGCTCTCAAGGACCTGTACCTGTGCGCTCTCAAGGACCTGTACCTGTGCGCTCTCAAGGACCTGTACCTGTGCGCTCTCAGGGACCTGTACCTGTGCGCTCTCAGGGACCTGTACCTGTGCGCTCTCAGGGATCTGTACCTGTGCGCTCTCAAGGACCTGTACCTTTGTGCGCTCTCAAGGACCTGTACCTGTGCGCTCTCAAGGACCTGTACCTGTGCGCTCTCAAGGACCTGTACCTGTGCGCTCTCAAGGACCTGTACCTGTGCGCTCTCAAGGACCTGTACCTGTGCGCTCTCAAGGACCTGTACCTGTGCGCTCTCAAGGACCTGTACCTGTGCGCTCTCAAGGACCTGTGCCTGTGCGCTCTCAAGGACCTGTACCTGTGCGCTCTCAAGGACCTGTACGCTCTCAAGGACCTGTACCTGTGCGCTCTCAAGGACCTGTACCTGTGCGCTCTCAAGGACCTGTACCTTTGTGCTCTCAAGAACCTGTACCTGTGCGCTCTCAAGGACCTGTACGCTCTCAGGGACCTGTACCTTTGTGCGCTCTCAAGAACCTGTACCTGTGCGCTCTCAGGGACCTGTACCTGTGCGCTCTCAGGGACCTGTACCTGTGCGCTCTCAGGGACCTGTACCTGTGCGCTCTCACGGACCTGTACCTGTGCGCTCTCAAGGACCTGTACCTGTGCGCTCTCAAGGACCTGTACCTGTGCGCTCTCAAGGACCTGTACGCTCTCAAGGACCTGTACCTGTGCGCTCAAGGACCTGTACCTTTGTGCGCTCTCAAGGACCTGTACCTTTGTGCGCTCTCAAGGACCTGTACCTGTGCGCTCTCAGGGACCTGTACCTGTGCGCTCTCAAGGACCTGTACCTGTGCGCTCTCAGGGACCTGTACCTGTGTGCTCTCAGGGACCTGTACCTTTGTGCGCTCTCAGGGACCTGTACCTGTGCGCTCTCAAGGACCTGTACCTGTGCGCTCTCAAGGACCTGTACCTGTGCGCTCTCAAGGACCTGTACCTGTGCGCTCTCAGGGACCTGTACCTGTGTGCTCTCAGGGACCTGTACCTTTGTGCGCTCTCAAGGACCTGTACTTTTTGAGCTCTCAGGGACCTGTACCTTTGTGCGCTCTCAAGGACCTGTACCTGTGCGCTCTCAAGGACCTGTACCTGTGCGCTCTCAAGGACCTGTACCTGTGCGCTCTCAAGGACCTGTACCTTTGTGCGTTCTCAGGGACCTGTACCTGTGCTCTGATGGAAGCAGACTGTAGTGTGAGAGTCTGATACTGTAAATACGTCTGTTAGAGTTGGTAGAAGTAGTCGTTTTGCTAACTCTGTTTTGATGAACACAAAAGCTGCTGTTGGACTCACAGAGCTGATGTAGAGCACAATTGATGTTCATACGTGTGTTTTGCATTTCTGTTTTGATTTTCTAAACTGTTTTGGCGAATGGAAAACTTTGCAACCTTCTGAGACGTCTGCGGTTCAGATTTAGGGCTGTTCAAAAAATAAATTGAAGTGAATTGAGTTAGTTGGAAAACAAAAAGGTCCGAGTCACTGAGTTAAAGGAACAGGCCCCGTGTTTACATCCTGACACATGTTCTTACCTTAGACTGATATGAACCTGTCTGGTTTGTGTCCGTGTGCTCTGTCATGCAAACAGAGCACAAACACAGCCTCTTTCACAGACTGTATAGTACCAAATCAGCTCCCGTTAGAAGCTCCCAAACTCTTCCACGTGTTCCCTTTAAATACAGTTATGTGACATGTGACTCTACAAAGTATAGAAAGACAGAAATGGTAATAATACAAGGAGCGAGAGAGAGAGAGAGAAGTCTTTGGAGTTAGTGCGTGGACGAAGTGCTCCTCGTATTATTACGCCTCACAATATAGTGCCCCTTTTTATCCGCTGAGAAAATGGACATGTTACATTTCTGTGTTACTATACTTTGTAGAGTAACACGTCACGTAACTGTATTTAAAGGGAACACGTGGAAGAGTTTGGTAGCTTCTAACGGGAGCTGATTTGGAACTATACAGTCTGTGGAAGAGGCTGCGTTTGTGCTCCGTTTGCATGACAGAGCACATGGACACAGACCAGACAGGTTCATATCAACTAGTCTAAGGTAAGAACATGTGTCAGGATGTAAACACGGGGCCTATTCCTTTAAAACAAAAATCCTTTATTATTGAGGGGACATTGCAATAACCGCACAAAGATATAGGATTTATTGTTTTTATTTTGGTTTTCCATGGATCCTTGAAGAGCTCCTCACATTTACCTTACATTTTTTGCTCCCTGTACGCACTCATTCCTCTTTTATTTTTTCAGTACTTTTAATTTTAGGAGACTCCAATCTGTAGCACAGAAGCAACCAGTAGCTCGCCACCCCCTTCCAAGTAGCTCCCCAGAGAATCCTGAATGAGTCATTGCATCTATTTGAACTATACATCTTTTCATTAATGCAGGGAGACTGTATAGTATGGGCACTGTATATAGTCGTTACATAGACCACAATTAGGCTAAAATAAGTAGCTCTCTGCCATTTCTGTTTTATGAAAGTAGCTCCCCGATCCAAAAAGGTCAGACCCATGTTTTAGTGATTCTTATGGTGTTTGCAAAGAGGCGGATCCATAACACCAGAGTACATTAGCTAAATGAAGCTAGCACAGATGCCACGGCTCTGTGCTCTCTTTGGGGTGCAGTGTCCCGCAGCTGGAACAACAGGGACAGGATCTAAACCCGCCGCCGGTCACTATGGCAACAGTGCAGTGCCATGTAATAAAGTTATGACAACATGTGTTTTTTGCATTTACAGTCGTTGCTGGACTATAAGCTGCTAATCTATTCAAGTTGTGTTAACTAACTTTAATCTATATGATCATCCGGCCAAAGAATGCATTTGTGTTTTGTTAACGACGCTGGAGAATAAGGACAGCTCCATCTACAGCTGTTGGACTCCAGAGCTGATGAGGTAACACACATTCCTACTTCCTGGTATTTTTATGTGAACAGCAGAGAGAGAGACATAGGGAAATAGAGAGGCTGAGAGAGACACACAGAAAGAGAGAGAGACAGAGACACACAGAGAGAGAGGCAGTGAGAGGCATACAGAGACATACAGAGAGAGACACACACACAGAGACGGAGAGAGAGTCACAGAGAGAGAGACGGAGACATACAGAGAGAGAGAGACACACACACAGAGAGGCAGACAGAGAGACATACAGAGAGAGAGACACACACACAGAGAGGCAGACAGAGAGACATACATAGAGAGAGAGACAGAGAGAGAGACATAGAGAAGAGAGAGGCTGAGAGAGATACAGAGAGAGACACACACACAGAGAGAGGCAGACAGAGAGACAGAGACACATGGAGAGAGCGAGAGAGTCACACACTGAGAGAGAGACAGAGAGGCAGAGAGAGAGACACACGGAGAGAGAGAGACAAAGAGAGAGAGAGATAGATAGAGAGACAGAGAGAGGCAGAGACACAGAGAGACACACCGAGAGAGACAGAGAGAGGCAGAGAGAGGGACACACAGAGAGAGAGACAGAGACTTTTATAGACTTTGTTGTTCAAAATGGATGTTCGGTCTAAATGTGGAAAAAAAAAAACACTTTCTTTTAAAATGTAGTTGATGCAGTTCATATCCAGAAAGTACTGAACCTACAAATCAAACCCAGAAGGATTTAAAGTTGGAGAGTTGTGAAAAAGTATTAATTTAAAGGTCCTATATCACGCTTTTCTTCATGTTTCACACTTAATCCAATACACATGTGTGATATTAATGTGTATGATACACCACACAACAATCAAAGCTTGTGAGATTAGAGCCATCTCTTGTATAGAGGTGACGTCACCTCGACTCAAACGATCCAGAGAAGAGTCTGCTCCTCTGCCTGTGAGCCCGCCTCCCCCCGCCCGCACGCTGACGTAGCATCACGCTTTATCGTTTATCACCTGTACTTAGTAATTTCATACATAAGAATAAACTTTTTCCAACAATGACAATCCGTCACATCGAGCCCTATGTCCTCGATGCACAATCAGACCCTAGTTATTTAGTTTACAGAAGTATACAGCGAGTTAGCGTCACTACTCACAGATCGAGGGGGTCCGTGTTACGTGTTTTACCGTGGGAATAACGTGTTTCCACATCAGCCTTTGAGTAAGTCCAGTTCCATTGTCCCTGTAGTTCTGGAACAGTCTCAGTGAAGTGTCTCAGATGAACCGGTATTATAATAGATCCATGAGATGAACAGATGAAAAAAGTCGAGCCGCTTTCTTCCTCTTAGGGCCAAATAGTGTGTCACATATTTACACCCATAACACACTTCATTCAAGTTGACGTGATCCTAACACTTTCAGTCGCTGACAAAAGCATAAAAACAGCAGCTCTATGTGGTGTCCGGAGACCAGACCACAGACGCTGGACTCGGGAGCCGGAGCCTGTGCGCTCTGATTCGCTGTTTTGATCCGTCAATCACCTCCCGCCGGCTTTTAATTTATTTTTATTTTTATTATTTTTGACAAAAAACAGCATACTAATTGTGTATTGTTTACCCCGTTTTGACAAAAGTATTTAACAACTATTTTAAATACAAAGCAAACGGGGTCATGCGCGTCATCAGTGTGGTTTTCGTCACTGAAGTGGACCCGAGCGTTTCTGTGCCTCACGCTGGGGAAGGAGACAGATTGCTCTCTTACAAAAGATTGACAGAATCAATGAATAAACTACCGTGGGCTTGTGTATGAAGGCCAAATAGCATTGTAATCATGTTTAAAGCAGAGAAAAGTCAAAAACCGTGATATGGGCCCTTTAATGTTAAACCAACGCGACCACTGAGCAACAGCTAATGAGACTAAAGGAGAGAATCGAGAGTCAGGCAAAGAAGAAAGACTTCAACGACACAACTGAAGCTCTAACCTCTGTTGGTGAATAAATAATGGTGGGAAAACGATTATATCTAATATTTGGTGCACCCACTTCGACACCGTAGATACAATAGCACAAGCAGTAAATATATGTGACTTCAACAAGAGTCTGGTTGGAACAAACATGTTGTGAACAAATCAGACCACAACCTGCCGTCTTTATCTTATTAGAACACACTTATTATCTTTTAGATACTGAGAGCTGATTGGCTGAGAGAGGACTGGCCTCTTGTTCTCCGAAACAGACAATCTAAAGATTTGGCAGAAGCAAAAAATACATAGATAGATAGAAAGAGATAGAAAAAGGGCTGTGGCAAACCATATTTCTGATTACTGACATGTTGCACTCTTTGACCCGTGCTTAGACTTCCTGACAAAACATCCTGAAGTGGTTTCATAACCCAGATAATTCTATAACTATCATTGTTCTCAAAGTATTCTAAATCCACCCAATAACAAGTCAACTATGTTCTGTGGCATCACTTCAGCTTTGCTTAGGTCAAATGTATTAAAAATGTCAATATTCACGGACAGACATTTTTGGATCCAAACAACAGATCTATTAATTGATCTGCCTCTGCCTCTGCCTCTGCCTCTGCCTCTGCCTCTGCCTCTGCCTCTGCCTCTGGCGACTTCTGCATCACACGTGATCGTCCTTCATCATAACAATAATAATGCGTTTGTTTTATATAAACACTTTTAGGACACTAAAATCCGCTTCACATCAGTATTCTTTCACTCTGAACACAGTAGTGATAAGCCCCTGACGTCTGCCCCTGACGTCCGGCCCCTGACGTCTGCCCCCTGACGTCTGCCCCCTGACGTCTGCCCCCTGACGTCTGCCCCCTGACGTCTGCCCCCTGACGTCTGCCCCCTGACGTCTGCCCCCTGACGTCTGCCCCCTGACGTCTGCCCCTGACGTCTGCCCCTGACGTCTGCCCCTGACGATGCTCACCTGATGTTGGACGCCTCGTTAGTGAACTCCGTGGCCACCAGAGAGAAGTACTGCCTCATCTTAATCCACAGGTTTGGTTTTGGGATGCAGCCGTTGTGAGCGTGGATGGAGTGGATTCGAGCCATTTCTCTGGCGATGAGTTGACACAGCGTGGGGTCCCTCACGTCCTGCGTCCCCAGAGCGTCTCCCTCCATGAACTCGTAACAGATGCCGTTCTGAAAGGTGCAGTAAAGTCGCGGAGCGCAGCCGTTTGCATGTAGCACCTGCAGTCACAGAAATACACTGTTATTACTGGTGGAGGAAAAATATTTTCTGTATTGTAATATTTAGCAATTAGATCAATACAGAAGCTGTTTACTCTGGTCATTTCCACCTGAGGTTTATGTTACTCATGATGTCTGCTTTCTGTGACTCTACTCCAGGGGTCTCCAACCTGTCAGGAGCTACAAGTATCTTCCCAGAACCTGCTCTTTTCCACCTCTGCTGCTGTGACCTAAAAGGCTGTTGCACTCAAATACAGTTTTAGAATGATCTATCATTTGTTTTGTTTGTATGGAGTTTCTGCTGCTACTGGACACTTGAATTTCTCCAACAGGGGATCAATAAAGTATCTATACATCTATTTGATTGTATTTGAATATTGTAAGTGAAGTGCTGGGAGCTCCCATTCATGAGAGTCGTCTATTCAGAGACTGATGGTGTCTGTAATAAGGTCCTGTGTTCTGAATTATAAAGGCAAATATGTTTGCACTAATCCCCCTCAGTGTTTACTTGCAGACCAAATTAAATGTCACATTTGAGTAGAGTCTGAATTTCCTCAATTTATGCCTTTGAAAAAACTAAGGGACATAAATTGCAATATATCACAGATTGAACATCAAGGTCTGCTGTATCGCAACATGTCAAGAATCACAATAATATTGAATCGTTACGTCTTTGCCAACTCCCACCTCTAACTGTTTTCATCCATTTCAAGAGTGGCAGAATCTGCAGAAAGTCACTCTACCTGAAAACTTTTGAGTTCATTATCTCTGTCGACGATCAACTCTGTCTTGTTCCCATAAACTCGCACCAGAACCACATCCTCTGGACTTTCATCCACGTAGCAGCCCACCAGCTTGTTGGTCGTCCCATCTTTGAAAAGCTGGAACAGAGGAGAATGTTTTATTAGAGACACAAAAACAACCTCTTTCTACAACTGTGTTACCCTGGTCTCTTCTGGTCATTTCCTACATGTGCGTCTGGTCTTACCATGTGTAAACTCTGGTCCATGATCATTTCCTACATGTACGTCTGGGTCTGATCCTAGTGGCTGCAGTTTCCTCGGTTGAATCTCCTCCGACCAATCAGAGAGCGGGGGAGGCGGGTGTTGTAGGTCTGTGTCGGTGACGTCAAGAGTTTGTCTGAATTTGCAGGTTGTAGTTTGTCGGAGAATGTGATAGTAAAATAATCTGTTCTGGTTCAATCCAAATATCAAGAAACTGAAGCCGGAGCAAGAGGAATGTTTAGTAAATGTCATTGAAGCAGAGAGTGTGGCTCTACTCCCCACGGGCTCCGTTAGTGGCAGAGGAGATGGCTAAAGCTAGGCTAATGCTAAAGCTAGGCTAAATGCTAAAGCTAGGCTACATGCCTCACTCTCTTGGGTACATTACATACATCACGGTAAACTCAGATCCAATCGTTTCAATCTGCAAAAGGACCTGCTCCCACCAGACCTTTCCAGACCTTTCCAGACCTTTCCAGACCTTTCCAGACCTTTCCAGACCTTTCCAGACCTTTCCAGACCTTAGTACGAAATGAAGACCAGGCTACAACTGTGTCACTCTGGCTCTTTGAACGAACACTTTATGTATGAATTTCTTTCAACCATTATCGCCCACTCACGCGTCTGGCATTCCATGCGTAGCTCACCACAAAGATGGGTATGCACTATCGCTGTTATGACCTCACAGAAGCATGTCTGGGCCGCCGCATGACCTGGGCCGCCGCATGACCCTGGGCCGCCGCATGACCCTGGGCCGCCGCATGACCCTGGGCCGCCGCATGACCCTGGGCCGCCGCCGCATGACCCTGGGCCGCCGCATGACCCTGGGCCGCCGCATGACCCTGGGCCGCCGCCGCATGACCCAGGGCCGCCGCATGACCCTGGGCCGCCGCATGACCCTGGGCCGCCGCATGACCCTGGGCCGCCGCATGACCCTGGGCCGCCGCATGACCCTGGGCCGCCGCATGACCCTGGGCCGCCGCCGCATGACCCTGGGCCGCCGCCGCATGACCCTGGGCCGCCGCATGACCCTGGGCCGCCGCATGACCCTGGGTCGCCGCCGCATGACCCTGGGCCGCCGCATGACCCTGGGCCGCCGCATGACCCTGGGCCGCCGCATGACCCTGGGCCGCCGCCGCATGACCCTGGGCCGCCGCCGCATGACCCTGGGCCGCCGCATGACCCTGGGCCGCCGCATGACCCTGGGTCGCCGCCGCATGACCCTGGGTCGCCGCCGCATGACCCTGGGCCGCCGCATGACCCTGGGCCGCCGCCGCATGACCTTGGGCCGCCGCCGCATGACCCTGGGCCGCCGCATGACCCTGGGCCGCCGCCGCATGACCCTGGGCCGCCGCATGACCCTGGGCCGCCGCCGCATGACCCTGGGCCGCCGCATGACCCTGGGCCGCCGCATGACCCTGGGCCGCCGCCGCATGACCCTGGGCCGCCGCCGCATGACCCTGGGCCGCCGCCGCATGACCCTGGGCCGCCGCATGACCCTGGGCCGCCGCATGACCCTGGGCCGCCGCATGACCCTGGGCCGCCGCATGACCCTGGGCCGCCGCCGCATGACCCTGGGCCGCCGCATGACCCTGGGCCGCCGCATGACCCTGGGCAACCGCCGCATGACCCTGGGCCGCCGCCGCATGACCCTGGGCCCCGCCGCAAACTGTCATCAATGCACTGGCGGACTGCACCCGGCCTCCAGACTGCAGTAAACACGCAGCGATTCTGACAGTATTCAACTGAAGTAATAACAGACAAAGCCTGGTCAGCAGAAAGATGACGATGAAGAGATCCTGTATTCGTCCCACAGTGGGGAAGTTTCAGTGCTGCTTCAAAAGATACAGAACAATACAATACAATACACTACAATTTGTTCTATTATAGCCCTAAATCACAACAGTATCATCTCAGAGGACTTGACAAAACCATTGAAATCACAAACACAGGTCAGAAAATCAACAGTTAAAACACAGAATATAGAACACATGTTGATAAATGTCATACATGTAGAATGTTCAAGTGTCCTGGATCACCACAGTCCTTGTTAGACACTAACTGTCCAACAGACTCCTGCATCAGAGGAACAACTCTAAAACCCAGTGGGAGACCTCAAGGAGATCCACATTGAGAGATGGATCCGCACCACATGGATGAACGGGCTGTAGATCCAGGACATGCACAAGACCAAAGCAAGCACAAGATATGAGAACAATTACTCTTTACTAAAACAAAATAAAATCTGTAACTAAAGATAAATAAATGAGGAGCTCTTTCAGTGGAAGACTGAGGCATACCGCAGGGCCTTTATCCCCACCGCTGTCAGACTGTACAATAAGTCACTTTAAGTCACTTGCAATAGGACTGAAAAAACTGCACTACTATAGACACTTTTTATTGTACATTATGCTGCATTTAACATTTGCCCATTTCTTTCTTTTGCACAATTCTTGAGTGATTCTGTCCATGCCAGATGTGACAGATTTCTCCTGTGTGAGATCTATAAAGTCTATCTTATCTTATCAGGTAAGTCATGGATAAAGGGGAAGAAAATGAATGGATGAAGGACGTCTATATTTTGCTAAAGTCAGAGATTTTGTTATCAATTTTTGCTTCTTCATTATGCTAAAGTTGGAGATTATAGATTGCTTCCTTATTATGCTAAAGCTTTATTATTATTATTTGTATTTACTAGTTACTAGTTATTGTTCATTTATCTTGTGCTGTGTTCTTCTCATTCCTTCTGTTCTGTAACCGCTGATGCAACACTGACATTTCCCCGCTGTGGGACAAGTAAAGCATCTCTTAATCTTAACAAAAAAGCAAGCATTAAAACTAGAAACTATGTGAAAGATGAAATGTGTTGAACTTGGCAAGAGGTGGAGGAGCAGCTTGTTATCGAAAGGATCCGCAGTGTTTTGGTTGGAGAAACAGTCAGAGCTCGTTCCCTGATCACGTTTCAGATCCTGGAGAGTTTAAAACCGTCATCAAGTCATCTACAGAGAAAAGCGTTCGGTTTTCATGTCCGCCCAGGCCCAGAGAAGTCATTTAAGAATGTAGAGACCAGAGAGAGACCAGAGAGAGACCAGAGAGAGAGACCAGAGAGAGAGAGAGCAGAGAGAGACCAGAGAGAGACTGGAGAGAGAGACCAGATAGAGACCAGAGAGAGAGACTGGAGAGAGAGACCAGAGAGAGACCAGAGAGAGACCAGAGAGACCAGAGAGAGAGACCAGAGAGAGAGACTGGAGAGAGAGACCAGAGAGAGACCAGAGAGAGAGACTGGAGAGAGAGACCAGAGAGAGACCAGAGAGAGAGACTGGAGAGAGAGACCAGAGAGAGACCAGAGAGAGACCAGAGAGAGAGACCAGAGAGAGACCAGAGGGAGACCAGAGGGAGACCAGAGACAGACCAGATAGAGACCAGATAGAGACCAGATAGAGACCAGATAGAGACCAGATAGAGAGACCAGATAGAGAGACCAGAGAGAGACCAGAGAGAGACCAGAGAGAGACCAGAGGGAGACCAGAGGGAGACCAGAGGGAGACCAGAGGGAGACCAGAGAGAGACCAGAGAGAGAACAGAGAAGGACCAGAGAGAGAGACCAGATAGAGACCAGATAGAGACCAGATAGAGACCAGATAGAAACCAGATAGAAACCAGATAGAAACCAGATAGAAACCAGATAGAAACCAGATAGAGACCAGATAGAGACCAGAGAGAGACCAGAGAGAGACCAGAGAGAGACCAGAGAGAGACCAGAGAGAGACCAGAGAAAGACCAGAGAAAGACCAGAGACAGACCAGAGAGAGACCAGAGAAAGACCAGAGAGAGACCAGAGAGAGACCAGAGAAAGACCAGAGAGAGACCATAGAGAGACCATAGAGACACCAGAGAGAGACCAGGGAGAGACCAGAGAGAGACCATAAAGATACCAGAGAGACCAGAGAGAGACCATAGAGAGACCAGAGAGAGACCAGAGAGAGACCAGAGAGAGACCAGAGAGAGACCAGAGAGGTGCTCTGGTCTGAAAGAGGACTGTGATCTGTGAGACCAGAGAGAGAGCCCAATGAAAGTAAATATATATGTTTTAGCTTGTTTTATTTATGCACTTGTCTGGTGCACTCTGGGAACTTTTGCACATGTATTCCAATGTGGTTTTACTGCAAATGGCAAATAAACTGAATCTGAATTACTGAGAGACAAAGCTTGTTTGTGCTGTTGACCAAGTGGAGCAAGGACTAAAAACAACATGGAAACATTTAACACAGAAAACACTGAATGAGACAGAATCCTGAGCACTATCCCACTCAGGCATGTGTTGTTCCGCTCTCCTGACTGAAACATATGCCTGACCCAGAGGCCACAGAGATAACAACAGGTTTATAACATACTGTTCACTGATCTGCAAATGTCACCGCCAGCTGCCTACAAGATGACAGCGAGGCTTGACATGGCATTTTTGGTTACATTTTTTACCAGAAAAAAAAAAACAAGCACAATCTAATACAGCATAAACTTAAACGTATATGGGAGGATTTTCTACTTCAGAGGTGGATCATCAAGATTATTGGTCCTTCTAATTGTCAATCATTCTGGTGAGACGTGCTCGTCACATCAGACCAGAGAGTTTTGTTCAAAAAGTCCTAAAATTTGGGGGAAAATCTACATATAAATATAATTTTTAAGTGTGGTAAAAAATAAAATCCCAACGGTCGTAGAAGAAGCTGCTGTTATAACGCACTAGAATGAATGGTCTCTCACACAGTGCTAGCCGGTGATGCTGCGGAGCTGTCACTCTTAGCTTAGCCTAGCATTAGCATTAGCATTAGCATGGAGCTAGTTCTGGGGCTTTACCTTGGTCTTCACATCCCCGGTGTCCCACGCAGGTCTCAGCTCTTTGATCAGCTTCAGGGCTCCTTCCGTTACATTGTGCTCCTCCACATAAACCGGGATCTTGGTGATGGCCGGGGCCCCCAGGGGCACATGGATCTGAGTCTCCATAATAATAATCAACTGTTAATCTCCAAGTCCTACGGGGGTATTTTTAGACCTGTCTGCATTAACACAGGGCGGAGAGGTGTGTGTTGGGGTAGGAGCTGAGCAGGTGGAGGGTCGGTGCAAAGAGCGGTCCTGGGAGCAGCTTTAGCCGGGGACAAGTGCGCGTTCAGCCGGGGAATGGATGCTGCTGACCGGGTTTCTGGAGCCGAGAGCCGCTTCCTCCTGCGCGGCTCCGCCCACACGTGGATCATCCGATGAGCGAAGGTTTCCGAAGGTTTCCGAAGGTTTCCGAGTCACCCCAATATCAGTGATGCACAGTGTCCAGCAGAGGGCAGCATCGTATATGACAGAGGTCTCCCACCTTTTTCATTCTGAGAGCTACTTTTATGCCACAGAAGAAGCAGAGAGCTACTTTTATACAACAGAAGAGGCAGAGAGCTACTCCTTTTTGCAGACGTAATAAAAATCTATGTAGTAATCATGACAAAACATGGAAAACAGTATGATAGATGTGTTATCACTCATCATGTGTTTAATTCTAAATCCTTTGGTGAGCTACCTGAAAGGGGCTGGCAAGCTACTGGTAGCTCCCCAAAGCAGTGTTCCCCAACCTTTTTGAGCCGTGGCACAGCTTTTCCATTGAAAACACCTCCAGCTGAAAATGTCACAAACAGGAAGCATGAAAACTTGAATTAATAATACAAAGTCAAGATCATCAAAGCGTATTGAATAACCAAACTGTCAGGACGTGGGAAGGAGGAGGACTCAAAACAGGAATGCAGGAAAAATAATGATTTAACGACAAGATAAAAATAATATCCAAGGTAAAAACAAAATCCAAATCCAAAACGAACACAGGAACAAGGAACCAGGACACAGACATGCACATTGTTTTTCTTTTTTAAAACCTTTTGGGTATTATTGGGTCATTTCCAAAGGCACATCAGACGACATCTCACTGAAACACATGAACACATGATTTGCTTGTTACGATACACACTACAACTTTATTACGACGATTATTAGGAGTAGCTCTTTGCTATTTCTGTTGGGTATGAGTTACTCCCCTTTAAGTTAAATTTAAAGGTATATAGGAGGATTTTCTACTTCCGGGTGGATCATCAAGACTATTGGTCCTTCTAACTGTCAATCATTCTGGTGATACGTCCAAGAAGACCAGAGAGTTTGGTTCAAAAAGTGGAGAGGGCGGTTCTTTCCTAAAATTTGGGAAAATCCTCCAATATGCCTTTAAAGGAGCAGTATGTAAAAGTGTGGCCAAAAGTGGTACTGCAGCCTCTCCCTCTCTCCCTGACTCAGGTTGCCAGATATGCAGACGAATCCAGCTGGGACCATAACAGCTGAATAGACAAGAGTTTTGTCAACAACAAATCTATAACCAACACCTTTTTCACAAAGATAGAAATCCTGGTTTTATTCCTTGTTTTGTCGTTAATGATTTGAGAATCATAACGAGACCTTTTTTAGTTCTGCGCCACATGGTACTTTACCAGTGAGATTAGCTCCACACGGTGAGTTCTGGCGCCCGGATCACAGACTTTCTGATTGGTGAAACGGTGGAGGGCGGGACATCGAAATGAAAACAATAACAAGATTTAGAGGCTGAAGTAATTTAGAAATTCTATCTATATCTCTGAACTACTGTTATCAGTTAAATAGGTATTGGAAAAGAGCAGTTTATTATTATGACAGATTAGGCCCTTTAATGATGACAGATTAGGGCCCTTTAATGATGACAGATTAGGCCCTTTAATGACGACGGATTAGGGCCCTTTAATGATGACAGATTAGGGCCCTTTAATGATGACAGATTAGGGCCCTTTAATGATGACAGATTAGAGCCCTTCAATGATGACGGATTAGGGCCCTTTAATGATGACAGATTAGGGCCCTTTAATGATGACGGATTTGGGCCCTTTAATGATGACGGATTAGGGCTCTTTAATGATGACGGATTAGGGCTCTTTAATGATGACAGATTAGGGCCCTTTAATGATGACAGATTAGAGCCCTTCAATGATGACGGATTAGGGCCCTTTAATGATGACAGATTAGGGCCCTTTAATGATGACGGATTTGGGCCCTTTAATGATGACGGATTAGGGCTCTTTAATGATGACAGATTAGGGCCCTTTAATGATGACGGATTAGGGCCCTTAATGGTGCGTTCAGACCAAACGCGATTTCTGCGGCCAAATCGCGTCTATCGCGCGGCTTGAGCCGCTTGTGACAAATTGTGGCAGCCGCTGTCACAGAGAAACTTGGCCGCGCGGCCAGGACACTAGAGGGCAGCCGCTGTCACAGAGCGTTGAGAGCGTTTAGGGGCGGGGCTTGTCTCTTTTGCCTGTAGCTTCCCAACATGGATGTCAGCGAAGGAGTTGCTTTATCTGATAAATAAAGCCAGCCACGTCGTCAAAGGGCGAATCGACGACGTGTCTGGATTCATCAGATAGTCCGTAGACGGTTGGAGTTTGGTGAGTTTCACCATTTGCTCCGGGAGCTGCGCTCGGATGAGGGTCGCTTTCAGCGGTACTTTCGTCTCTCCCTGGCCCAGTTTGACGACCTACTGACCCGCATTGGCGCTAGGATCTCCTACCAGGACACCAACTACAGGCGCTCTATTCCAGCTGAAGAGCGCCTGTCCATCTGTCTGCGGTTAGTGTTTTTTACCCCATTCAGAATTCATAAATACTTACAAAGTGTGTCATTTTTCAATCACAATCCACAATGTAATAGCTCAGAAAACAGTATTATGCAACAATATGGTGTCTATGATTACTGTCTATGATGTTTACTGTCTACTAGTTTAACGTATTTTATGCTACACAAGTTTTGTCACGTGATTTTTATGAATGTAATTGTGATAAATATGTTCATATCATTTTGTAATTGCAGGTTTCTTGCCACTGGGGACTCCTACAGGACCATTGCGGGGAGCTTCAAAGTGGGCATATCCACCGTCTCCATGCTCATCCCAGATGTGGTGGCAGCCATCTGGGACTGCCTCGTGGAGGAGTTCATAGCTGTGCCTGGAGCAGAGGAGTGGAGGTCCATAGCGCAGGACTTTGAGGTCCGATGGTTCCCTCTGTGCTGTGGGGCCATTGATGGGAAGCATGTGGCTGTGAAGGCACCCCCCAACTCTGGGTCCATGTTTTTTAATTATAAGGGGCACCATTCCCTTGTGCTCCTGGCTGTAGTGGATGCCCAGTACAGGTTCAGAGTGATTGATGTGGGAGGGTACAGCAGATCCAGCGATGGAGGCCTCATGTCCAACTCTGCCTTTGGTGAGGCTCTGCGCGAGGGCACACTCGACCTGCCTCCTGACCAGTGCATACCTGGAGCTGACCACAGAGGACCCCAGCCCCATGTGTTCGTGGCAGATGAGGCCTTTTCACTGCGCTGCAATTTAATGCGCCCTGCACCGAGGGGAGCTGCTGCCAGTGAAGAACCACTTCCAGGCGTGCAGCGGATGGCCGCCTGGAAGCCAGCAGTGGACATAAGGAAAGTGTTCATGGCCCACTTCAGTGAGGAGGGAGCACTGCTGTGGCAGCCCACAGAGTAGTCATGTCCACCACAAGACTGACCCACATCTGGCCATAGTCCAAACCCATATTGATTTGCACTATTCTATTCACCTGTATACCTGCTGTTTCTAGGTAATGACTGCCAGACTCCACTGCGACTCCACTCCAACTTCAGGTTAATCAAATGCACATTCAAGCTTTTCCGTAATTACAAGGTTGGTAAAACAGTAAAAGGTGAAATGAATAAAAAATACTGTCAACTACTGTATCGCTCTTTAAGTGTTAGTTATTTCATCTTCTATAAAACCCAGTCAGCTCTTATAAAAGTAAATGTACAAATATAGAATAGCATTTTCTGTCAATATTATATGAAAGGTAGTAATGGTTGGCTTGAAGTAGAACACATGAGGTTTGAAAAATATTTTCTTTATAAAAAAAGGAACAAACAATGAAAAATAAATTAATGTACATATAAACAAATGAAAAGGAGCTTGCTTGGAGGAGGTGCGGTGGAAGAGGAAAGGGACACATGTCTGTTTCCTCCCCTGCAAAAGGTGTCACCTTAGGTAAAAAAAACGGTGTACTGGCCAATGGTTCCAAATTAAGCAGAACGGTGCTGCTTTCATATAAAAGTTGGTACATTTTGAATTTCACAAATTCTTTTGACTCTGGTGCCACCCTTTGCAGGAGAGGAAAGAGAGAGAGCAGGAACTGATGGTCTTCTGAGTAGTCGGGCGGTGCGGCTGCTTTGGTCCGTAGAGTCTCCAGCAGCTCCCGCTCCCACTCTGAAGGCCCACCAAGGAAGAGGGCTCGGAAGAGGCCCACGTCCGTAGAGCCGCCAACAAAGAACACAGGGCAATCACAGTGTTAAAAAGTGGAACATGTATTTCAAAAAAGCAAAATGAAGAGAGCAAATAATATCTGTATTAAAGCCAGAGTGTGTAGACATAGTTAAACACATGTAAAACACTTTTAAGTTGTGTGTTTGTTACAATTAACTTGAACATTGCAGTTATATCAATGAAATTACTCACACAAGCACAAATTTCGACAGTTACAAACTAATATCTCTGAAGTGTATTTCGCAATGAAATTTGAAATTGGCTGTTAAAAAAGTAATACTCTATTGTCTGCATTAAACAGGATAGCTGCCATCTTGTGGCAACCATTGCATGTATTTGTTCAGTACTTTTATAGCATAAGGTATTTCAGTAGTATGTTTTTATCGAAGAAAGAGGGAAGATGTGTTGTATCAGACCAAAGCTTCTTTCCACCTGTAGTGCCTTGACATCTTGTCGTTTCTCTGTAAATTTGTCGTCTACACTGATGTAACAGCCCTTGGGTAATTTTGGCATATTATGCAGTAACATTTTGTTTATATGAACAGTCCTGTAATAAGAATAAAAATATAACAATGATTAAAAAAAGCCACACCTGTAGGTGCAGAAGCAGGGGAAGGTCCAGCCCTCACAGAAGAAGAACCGGCTGAGGAAGAAGCAGCAGCAGCAGCAGCAGCAGCAGCAGGCCAAGATGTCTCACCTTGTGTGGTGGTGGCAGTATCTGTGCCAGAAGAAAACAAGAAATACAATTATTTCATATCATGTGTACATTGCGCTTATGACATTTATATGTACATAATAATGTACATTATTATTTACATTTAAATGATTTGTTCATATGAAAGGGAAAAGTGAAATTTAACACAACACATGATCAAGATCTATCCTGGTTTTATCCCGGAGCTGTCACGGGGAGTGATGTAGGGCTCGAGGAAGGACATGACCACAAGGTACTTCCACGTCTGGCCTTTCCCTGCTTCTGCACCACTCTTCTTCACATTCTCCTTCTCCTTCCTGCTCTCCTTAGCATATGTGTCCCTCAGATTCTTCCACCGCTTTTTGCAAACTTCCACTGAATAAACACATCAACTCGTAAGCAGGAAAGTAGTAGTTTTTTTCGCGGGGAAATATTTACAACAGTGAAAAGTTAAAATAACTTACCCGAGACACCAACCACCTCGCTAACCCTCCTCCAAGCAAGCTCCTTTTTATTTCGGTCCCGGTAGCTGTGGGTCCGCAGTGTTATATAGCTCAGAATGAGCACCGACCTGAGCAATTGACGTGTTCTCCATAGCTGTCATCTACCAGTGTTTTTCCGGTAGTGAAATGCGTCACTACGTCACTGTAGGAGAAAGCTCCTGATTGGTCGGCACACGCGAATTCTCCCAAAAAGTTCAACATTGTTCAACTCTAGCGGCGGCCGCGTTGGAAGCACGAAACGCGCGTCAAAACGCTTGACATCTCAAAACTCGCCGCGCGAATCGCGCAAAACGCTCGAATTCGCGCCGCTCTGGCCGCGCGAATCGCGCCGCGTGATCTCTTGCCGCTCCTTGGCGCGCGTCCCCCATGTTGTGTCAATGTAGACCCGCCGCTTTGGCCGCAGAAATCGCGTTTGGTCTGAACGCACCATTAATGATGACAGATTAGAGCCCTTTAATGATGACAGATTAGGGCCCTTTAATGATGACAGATTAGGGCCCTTTAATGATGACAGATTAGGGCCCTTTAATGATGACAGATTAGGGCCCTTTAATGATGACAGATTAGGGCCCTTTAATGATGACAGATTAGGGCCCTTTAATGATGACAGATTAGGGTCCTTTAATGATGACTTGACATGAAAGTCTTACATAATGCTAAAATTAATTACATTGAGAAAAAGACAGAAACATAAACTTGTGTGTAACAAAACAGACCCCTGAAAAGTCTTTTGAAACAACATTTATTAAGATCAATGTAAAGTGATTTAGACATCACAAGCTTTAGCCTAAAGGAACAGAACTGAGAGTGTTTTAGATTCAGCCGTTGATGGTTTTATGTTTTATTGAGCTGGAAATCACCTAATCCATTCTGAACACACACAAGGACCACACCTGAGGCTGACAGGGTGATTTACAGAGATCAAGCTGGAGTCAATAGCTGCACTTAAGCCAACATGAAAGCAAACATTTCCTCTCAAAACTGATGAAAGTGGGAGAGAGGAGGGCGACCGGAACGCAGCTTCTGCAGTGATGTGGTCGCTGCATTCACTGCAAAAAGTGAGGAAAAAGTAAGTCAAAGTTGCTCTAATTTGGAAAAATGCATCTTGATTTGAGGACATTTGGACAGTTTTTGAATAAGATTCACCAACGGGACAAAGCAAAATGATCTTGCAGAGTCTGCTTGATTTGGACCAATTTCTCTGCAATGGTTCGGAGTGAAATTATGAATTATTATTATTCTTTTGCTAAATCACAGCAGCTTCATCTCAGAGACTTAACAAAACCACTGAAGTCACTAAAACAGATCAGAGAATCAACAGTTAACACACAAAATAAACACATATGAGTGTGTCCATTGGAGAGACCAGTGTTCATGAATGTCAGAGGAAAGACTCAGAAAAGTGAGAAACCTTCAGGAGGTCCACATTGAGACAGGGACCCCTCCACACAGACAGACGGGCTAATGATCCAGGACTCAGACTGTAGAACGAGGACTGAGGCTGTAGATCCAGGACTCAGACTGTAGAACGAGGACTGAGGCTGTAGATCCAGGACTCAGACTGTAGAACGAGGACTGAGGCTGTAGATCCAGGACTCAGACTGTAGAACGAGGACTGAGGCTGTAGATCCAGGACTCAGACTGTAGAACGAGGACTGAGGCTGTAGACCCAGGACTGAGGCTGTAGACCCAGGACTGAGGCTGTAGATCCAGGACTGAGGCTGTAGAACGAGGACTGAGGCTGTAGATCCAGGACTGAGGCTGTAGATCCAGGACTCAGACTGTAGAACGAGGACTGAAGCTGTAGATCCAGGAGTCAGACTGTAGAACGAGGACCAATTCCACGCAGAGGCCGAAGAACGTGGACAGGTCCGGTGCAGGGCTGAAGCACTCCCAGGCGGGTCGGGCGGGGCAGTCCGCAGGTGCAGATGGAGGAGGCCAGGCTCAGAGGTCCCGTCATCGTACCATGGAACAGACAATGGGACAACGGGTGAATAGCAATGAACAGACTACAGTCAAAATCCTAAAAATGCAGACAGATAAAGTACTGTAGGAAGGAGGAGAGGATAGTGCTTGTTATTAGCATTATATCAATGTAAAACCATGAACACTGCAGCAACATTTACAGATAAAAAAATAACAATTGTAAAACACTAAACAACAACTGTCA
Organism: Knipowitschia caucasica; assembly: GCA_964034765.1. Taxonomy (NCBI): domain Eukaryota; kingdom Metazoa; phylum Chordata; class Actinopteri; order Gobiiformes; family Gobiidae; genus Knipowitschia; species Knipowitschia caucasica. The sequence goes on from OZ035828.1 coordinate 3,335,367, forward strand.
GCGCTGTAGGACTCGCTGTCGTTTCCAGGGCATTCAGAAGAGGTGGAAACGGGTCTGGACTCAGCTGGACTGTGAAAGCTGACTCATGTCTCTGCTTAGACGACTCCAATGCATGGATGAGGAAGGTAAGAGTCAGATTCAAGTTCCAGACCGTTTAGATTCAGTCTCTCGCCAAAACATCCTCAGATTCTGCACAGAGTTGTTTCTTTGATATGATTTGCCTCAGCCTGCGGTGCCTGCACACACATGTCCCGCCGCTCCTGACTCCTCACGGGAAGAATCAGGAATGCAGCTCTCTCTCCTTCACTGCAAAAAATGAAAAAATATGAGGTAATAATGTCTTGAATTCAATGTTTTTTATTGGTTTTATGTTATTCTGACACATTAAGATTCTCCAATGGGACAAAGACATTTACTCTTATTTCAAAAACTGATGCTGTATTTTCTCATTCCAAGAGAGACATTTCTTGTATCTTTGGCAAATCTGGTTTTAACCCTCTGGGCGCCATGGTCGACTTAAGTGGACAAAATGCGGTACTGTTTAAAACTGCCGATTGTGTCCAGGCTGTGTGTGTTCAGACTCCCTCCACACATGGATTTGCACCGTTTTAATATAATACCCTGAACACAGATGTCACAATGTGAGTTCCTGAATCATGAAAAAAAAACATGAAAATCCACAATGGGCACCACCATATGACATCATAATATGCAAATTAGACGGGTGCATTTAATCCCTACACAAACTTTGGGCCATCCTTATCATTTCTCAGTACAGCCTGTTATCCGTTGAGGATGTAGACGCACTGGTATAGCTGTTTTCTGTCTTTCTAACTTGTATGTTCTGTCTTTTTTGTGTCAATGTTGGACCATGAGTCTGTAATAAAGGCCTCGCCTGTCGTAATCGACAACTCCCAGGTGCAGATTGTAGAGGAGTGCAAGTTTCTGGGTTTAACTCTGTCTAACCTGAAATGGGTTAAAAACACTGACCGAGTCGTTAAGAAAGCTCGTCAGCGTCTCTACTTTCTGCGTAAACTTAGAGAATTTACCACTAACTCTAAGATTGTGCTTAACTTTTATGGCTGCACCATTGAGAGTTTACTTGTTGGTTCTGTGTCTGTGTGGTTTGGAAACATCACAGATAAAGAAAAGAGAGCTTTAAACAAGGTGCTCCGCTCTGCAAAGAGGACCGTGGGCTGTGAACTTCCTGTTCTGGAGGCTCTTTATAAATCCAGACTTTTAAACAAAGCTCTTAGGATTGTCAATGACTCTTCTGGCCACCCTGGGAAAGCCTTGTTCCAGCTTCTTCCCTCTGGCAGAAGATATCGCTCTCTGAGATGCAGGACATCTCGTTACGCTAACAGTTTTTATCCACAGGCTGTTATCAGTGTGAACAGAGCACTTTAATGACTTGCACTTGTTTTGAAACTGTTTTAGTGAATCGATTTCACAGTGACATTTGTTTACTGTTTTATTTGTTTTATTTTTGTCTTTTAATGTTGTTTTATGTCTGTATTTGTCTGTGCACACTGGAGACTTTTGCTAATGTATTCCAATGTGGTGTATTTACTGCAGATGGCAAATAAACTGAATCTGAATCTCATTCATTCATTACATAAATCCTCTATCTCTGATCACTAAGTTATTAAGACATGTCAAAATTGAGCCTTTTAGGAAAAAACCTGTGGCGCCTAAAGGGTTAAAACAGTCAGAATGTGCTCAAATCCAGATGCATTTTACAAATTATACCATTGTTGACATATTCCTCCTGTGTTTTTGCAGTGTTCTCCCTCTGTGCAGTCTCAGCCCTGTCCCGGTCCACAGGTGGGACATCTCCAACTCTCGGCCATATCTTGGGAATGAGGAAATGTTTACACTCGCTCACAAAAGAGTGGCGTTTACATTTGGACATAAATCACCTCCAATAACACGGTGGGGGCCGTGTTGGCGCCCGCTCATCGATCACGCCGCAGGTTGTTTGGAGACGGGGCTGCTCCGTGTGATGAGTGTTTGATTGACCCGGACACGGACACACCTCCAGAGAGAGAGAGGCCCGACAGAGGTCCACAGAGCAGCACTTTGAGGACCATTCAAAGGCCCATCTGAGCCACTGCAGAAGAACGTGAAATATGAGGTGATAAAGGTGTGTTTTGTCTGAGTTTGAGTTGATTCTAACTGTTTTTAATAAAGTTTTCTCGCGGGACAAAGCCATTTAGACCTATCTAAAAAACTCATTCCAAGGGAGACATTTATTACGTCTTTTAAAAATAATTATTATCTATTTATTTGATCGGGAAAATGCACATTAATGAACATTAGAGTTTTGTTCGGGCCTGAAAAATCAAGCCCCGAGCCGTATAAGCCCGACCAATTAAGGTTGTATAATAGGCTCGAGCCCGACAGAACCCGACACATCTGATTTCCCTTGTTGTGCGCACTCACCTTCCAATCGCAAGTTTAGCCACTTCTGAATGTGTTTTGTACGTCCACCTGATCCATTTCTCTAATGTTCCGTGTGTTCGCTGTTGACCGTAGCATTCAACAGGAACAACAGGGATGATGCGTTCACGGCTCGCTGCGGCTGTAGGACACGCCGGTTACGGTGTTATATATATATCAACTTTTTAATAACTTGTGGTCAATCAACGGACATTATTATTAATAAATACATATATGCATATCATTATGTATGAAAATCATAAATAATAAAAAATATAGATTAAAAAAAATAAAAAAAAGTAAAAAATAAAAAGGAGCCCGAGCCCGGAACGGCCCGACTGCTGAGTGCTGAAGTGAGGCCCAAGCCTGACCCGAGTTCGGGCCGGGCTCGGGCCTGCTCGGGCTCGGGCTGAAAAGCGAAACTCTAATGAACCATCAGTATAAAACAAAATGTAAATATGTCGGATTTTAGCTGCGAAAAAACAAGACCAAACCAGATTATTTTGTTTTGTCCCATTGGAAAATCTGGTTTTAAGGCTCAGTCTGAATGTGCTCGGATTAAGATGTATTTTGCCAAATTTGAGCCTTTTCTGACTTATTTTTCATCACATTTTGCAGTGTACCCTCCAGACTCACAATTATAACGAAAACATTTAATTATAGGTTTACCATTGGCCTCGTTTCCACCAGCTCCACTCGGCTCGGCTCGGCTCGGCTTGGCTCAACTCACCCTGATTGTGTTTGAACTACACTTTAGTATCTGGACCCGTATTCTGGCAACATACAACAAATAACAACAATTTTTGGGAAAATTCCTTGGTAAACAATCACACACAATATATTAAACAGATAAAATCCCTGTCTCACATTTTCAGAAAGACTGTTCCGGATTTTAGCTGCATGAATCTGAATGAACCAGCAGGAGGCCAGTCCCTGTGCTCCTCCGAGTCCCAGCAGGAGGCCAGTCCCTGTGCTCCTCCGAGTCCCAGCAAGAGGCCAGTCCCTGTGCTCCTCAGAATCCCAGCAGGAGGCCAGTCCCTGTGCTCCTCAGAGTCCCAGCAGGAGGCCAGTCCCTGTGCTCCTCAGAGTCCCAGCAGGAGGCCAGTCCCTGTGCTCCTCAGAATCCCAGCAGGAGGCCAGTCCCTGTGCTCCTCAGAATCCCAGCAGGAGGCCAGTCCCTGTGCTCCTCAGAATCCCAGCACGAGGCCAGTCCCTGTGCTCCTCAGAGTCCCAGCAGGAGGCCAGTCCCTGTGCTCCTCCGAGTCCCAGCAGGAGGCCAGTCCCTGTGCTCCTCAGAGTCCCAGCAGGAGGCCAGTCCCTGTGCTCCTCAGAGTCCTAGCAGGAGGCCAGTCCCTGTGCTCCTCAGAGTCCGAGCAGGAGGCCAGTCCCTGTGCTCCTCAGAGTCCTAGCAGGAGGCCAGTCCCTGTGCTCCTCAGAGTCCTAGCAGGAGGCCAGTCCCTGTGCTCCTCAGAGTCCTAGCAGGAGGCCAGTCCCTGTGCTCCTCAGAGTCCTAGCAGGAGGCCAGTCCCTGTGCTCCTCAGAGTCCTAGCAGGAGGCCAGTCCCTGTGCTCCTCAGAGTCCTAGCAGGAGTCCAGTCCCTGTGCTCCTCAGAGTCCCAGCAGGAGGCCAGTCCCTGTGCTCCTCAGAGTCCTAGCAGGAGGCCAGTCCCTGTGCTCCTCAGAGTCCCAGCAGGAGGCCAGTCCATGTGCTCCTCAGAGTCCTAGCAGGAGGCCAGTCCCTGTGCTCCTCAGAGTCCCAGCAGGAGGCCAGTCCCTGTGCTCCTCAGAGTCCCAGGAGGAGGCCAGTCCCTGTGCTTTGAGTTTGTTCATATGGCTCTAACAAACCAAGGACTCACCAACACGTTTCGATCTGAGTCTTTGTCGGGGGAAAAAAATCCTGTTTATTTCACAGATGCAACTGGTTCATTATCCATATATAAACCTGGTATGTCCAAACTCAGGCCCACGGGCCAACTGCGGCCCTCTGTCTCACCTTATGTGGTCCTCGTCGTTGAGATCATCAACTTCAACTCCGCCAATATCGACAATTGCTCAAATTTGAAACATTGTGACGCCTTTAAAAAACAGATACAAGAAATGTCTCCCTTTGAATGAGAAAATAATCAATCCTTATTTATTTATGGAGCGCTTTTCCTCCACAGGGAAACACAAAACAGTTCTTGAAGCAGTTTACAGTCGTGGGCATTTGTCTCACACAGATGGGAGCGGGTAAGAATAAGTTATTATTATAAATAATAAGTCAGACTGAACGACTTTGTCTCATTGGTGAATATTGTTTTACCACAATCAGAATGTGTCAGATTTAAGATAAAAAACACTCAATTTATGCAATTATTATCTCTTTTTGTTTGTTGTTGGCTCAGATTTACGCTTCACGGATCAGGAGGACAGGGTCAGACGTGTTCAGGAACTCAGTGTTTCTGTCAGAGCTGTTTTAACGACATCATGGATCTGGCTCTGGTCTGTTTCCTGCAGATGGAGGTCAATGATTGTTACGGCTCAGAAACACACACACCTGAGTACACACACACACACATACAGACAGACACAGACGCACACACACATACAGACACATAGACACACACACATACATACAGACAGACACAGACGGACACACACATACAGACAGACACACACACACACACACATACAGACACACACAGACGCACACACACATACAGACAGACACAGACGCACACACACATACAGACAGACACAGACGCACACACACATACAGACAGACACAGACGGACACACACATACAGACAGACACAGACGCACACACACATACAGACACATAGACACACACACATACATACAGACAGACACAGACGGACACACACATACAGACAGACACACACCCACACATACAGACAGACACAGACGCACACACACATACAGACAGACACAGACGCACACACACATACAGACACATAGACACACACACACACAGACACACATATATATATATATATGGGCGGCACGGTGGCTGAGTGGATAGCACTCTCGCCTCTCAGCAAGAAGGTCCTGGGTTCAAAATCCCGGTTGGACCAGGGCCTTTCTGAGTGGAGTTTGCATGTTCTCCCCGTGTCTGCGTAGGTTTCCTCCGGGTGCTCCGGTTTCCCCTACCGCTAAAAATATGTACAATAGGTCTGGCATGTGCCTCCTGTACTGGCACCCCCACTCCCAGAAAATAACAATTGTAAACCGCTTTGAGACTCCGATGTGCAGTGAAAAGGCGGTATATAAATAAAGATTACTTACTACTTACTTACTTACATATACAGACAGACACAGATGGACATACACAGACACACACACACACACACACACACACACACACACACATATACAGACAGACACAGACGCACACACACATACAGACAGACACAGATGGACATACACAGACAGACACACACACACACCTACGCACACACACACACACACACACATACGCACACACACACAGACAGTCACACACAGTCACACACACACACACACACACACACACACAAGAGCGGGAGTCAGAGCGGGAAGGAAAGGAGCAGAGTTTGTGGCACTAAAGTGTGGATTTAAAGAAAACTGAAGGATTTAAGAAGAAAAAAAGGACGACAAGAGACACTAAAATCCCACAAAATCTGACCTTTATGAAAGCTGTAGGGGTGAATTTAGTCTGCAGTACCACACCGCCCCCTGTGGCCATGGGTGGGACAGCTATAAGCTAGTAAACCCCTATCCAGTTATTATTATAGATCCATGGGAAAAACAAACAAACTTGTACTTTAGACGTTTATATTTAGCAGTAGATATCGTACTTTGGCAAAATAAGCAATAGTGATAACAGCAGCAGGTTCAGAGACTGGTGAATGATCAGATGAATGGAATAATAATGGTAATAATAATATTATCGTAAAGTGAAGTGGGGGTCAGTGGAGTGTGGCAGGGACGGCTCATTTCTCTGTCTCTGTTTCAAAGCCGAGCATTTAGTGTGTTCCCTGCAGAGTGTCTTTGTCCAGCCTCAGGGGAGCATATGGCCTCCAACAAAGACAACTGCTCCCCCCCCTTTGAGGTGAATCGAGGGCCACGTGGCACACCCCCAGACCTCCCTCGGTCTTAAATGTCTTTTTTATGTTTGTTGTGAGCACAGACAGCCGGAGGATTCACTCGCACTGTTTCCCCCAAACTCACGGAGATGGTACGGCCTCGAACATCAGAGCCTTGCATCAGGAAGAAAGTCTGTGGGAAATATAGACTTTAACATGTGGAAATATGCTAATGGTGTGATATTTAGAGCTGTATGTGTCCTTTAAACATGCAGAGAGCGACAGAGAGACCGAGAGAGACCAGAGAGAGACAAGAGAGAGAGACAGAGAGAGACAAAGAGAGAGACAGAGAGAGACCAGAGAGAGACAAGAGAGAGACAAGAGAGAGAGACAAGAGAGAGACCAGAGAGAGACCAGAGAGAGAGACAGAGAGAGACCAGAGAGAGAGACAGAGAGAGACCAGAGAGAGACAAGAGAGAGAGACAGAGAGAGACCAGAGAGAGAGATAGAGACTAGAGAGAGACCAGAGAGACAAAGAGAGAGACAGAGAGAGACCAGAGAGAGACAGAGAGAGAGAGAGACCAGAGAGCGAGACAGAGAGAGAGAGACCAGAGAGAGACACAGAGAGACCTGAGAGAGACCAGAGAGACAGAGAGAGAGAGAGAGAGAGAGAGACAGAGAGAGAGAGACAGAGAGAGAGACAGAGAGAGACCAGAGAGAGAAACAGAGAGAGACATAGAGAGACAGAGAGAGACCAGAGAGAGAGACAGACAGAGAGAGAGAGAGACAGAGAGAGACCTGAGAGAGACCAGAGAGAGAGAGAGAGACACAGAGAGATAGAGAGAGAGACCAGAGAGAGAGACAGAGAGAGAGACAGAGAGAGACCTGAGAGAGACCAGACCAGAACAAAGTAATCTTAGTATTTTACACACCTGAAATACAAGCACAGATTGCGTTGACAATTATGAGAGAAATTATGACCGTTAGAAGGTTTTGAAATTACATTAAAATCAATTGAGCGTTCTACTGCTGCTGCTTAAACAATTCCAAAATACTAGCAAGAGCAGCTTGTACAGTCACCCATGTATTTAGATTTACCCTGTGTTGCACTACTGGTTAGATGCTAAACTGCAGTTCGTTGCATTGTTCTTTGTAATGACAATAAAGTTGAATCTAATCTAATCTAGAAATGGTAAAACTGCAGCGGCTTTCACAGAGAAATAACAAATTAGGCTATATCCACACGAAGACAAAACGCTTATAATTTCAGAAACTTTTTCTGTAAACACGGAGTTAGCTCAGTAAATGTGTGCGTCCATATGAATGTAGTCAATACGCCTGAAAATGCTGTGAAACTATGCCAGACCTGTTGGTGGCGCTGTGACGCAATGACGGGATCAAGCCCAAACTTCCGTGACGGGAACTGGGCATGCGCAGAATTTTGTAAACAGACAACATGGCGAGTGGGCGAGCTGGTACTACATTAGTATGGACGGACGATGAGGTTGAACTGTTGCTTCGGGTCGCACTGGATTACAAAACCAACAAGCTACATTGTTGTTGTCATTATTTTCTGAGTGCGGCGCATGCTGCTTTAAAAAGAGGCGGGGCGATGACGCAAGCTTCTCAGATACATTGCGGAGAGGCAGTAACCACGGAGCGGCATATACGGAGTTTTGAAATCTTTCCACTCTGGGACCTAGTTTCAAAAATGTTCGTTTACACCCCCCCAAAACGCCGGCCTCGTATGGACGATACACTGGATTGATAAAGTATTTTTGCGTTTAGGCCTGAGCTTGACTTCGTGTGGACAGGGCCTCAGTCTGTGTTAATTCATGAATACGGGTCCGGTCCTCCACACTGTGACAATAACCCAGTTTGCCCATCCCTGATTTCTGTCTTGGTAAAATGGAGCTGGAAGGAGCTGAGAAGGTGAAGAAGAAGACGGCTTCAGTAGAGTTTTAGCGGCTGTATTTGCACACGCACCTTGACCTTCAGTCTTTCCTCGAGGATTTCCAGGAGAGGCTGAAGGGCGACATAGTTTCCACACACAAAGAGAGAAATTCTGCCTGTCTCTGCACGTCGACGCAGGAGGAAGGAAACTCGAGTTAATGTGTGTGCTCATGTGAAGGCAGCGATGAGTCTGTGGTACAAAGTAGCTCTGGAACCAAATACAGACGATATTCAGCAGCGGTAAAAGCCCCGGTGAGTCACGATCACACAGACTGGACCAAAACAAAGAGATAACAACACACTCTTCACTCGTGACTCATGTGCAAACAGTGCAGAAACGAAAGAAAAATTAGTAGAGAATGACTCAAATTTGGCTAAATGTATTTTACTTTGAGCACAGTTTAACTGCCTTAAAACAGGATTTGCCAATGGGACAAGAACATTTATCTTGTTTTAAAAAGATACAAGAAATGTCGCTCTTGGAAAGTTTTTCAAATAAGACTGAATGGCTTTGTCCCGTTGGAGAATCTTGTTAGAAAAAACTCAAATATTACCTCATATTCGTTTCATTGTTTGCAGTGTGTTAGAAATTGTCTCTCAAAAACAAGCACATTTAGATATTGTGATCTTCTACTGTATATTATTCATATTTCCGTTTCTATTCGACACAACCTTTTGGTGAAGCGCCCGCCACTTTGCCATCAGTACACAGAGTAAGCACTGGAACCTAAAGATGAGTGACTCAAATCTACCATTTATTAGTATATACCAACAGCTTACCGAATTTCTCCAATTAAAAACTCATTTGATATGTTCCAGTCTGGCTTTAGACCCCACCGCAGACCTGAGACCGCTCTTGAGAAGGTAACGAACATCTGACTAAACACTAGGCGTGGGCGATATGGGAAAAAATGAATATCTAGATATTTTTTTTACTAACTCCCGATAACGATATTGTCACGATATCTTTGAAATTAATCATTTTTACGCAAAATGATCTGCAACATTCTGCTTGCCAGGGCATCTACACAATAGCAGCTTTTTATTTGTAAAGTGCTTCCAACATCTTTGCAAAACATACACTAACATGTTTTAGCATTAAAAATAAAATTCAAGAAGCAGTGAGAACACATCCAAAAAGGCTCAATATTTACTGAAATGTACAAATAAATCAATGATCGGCTTTTAGGCACACATTTGACGAATGGGTATCTGTCCTTCTCTAATTGTAATATGTATTGAAAAAAAAAAGACGATAATACGAAAAAGCATATCTTCAAATTGATTTTCACGATATTATTGTCTACGATACATTTTGCCCACCCCTACTAAACACTGATGCTGGTAAAGTCTCCTGTTAGATCTGAGTTCTGCTTTTGACACTGACAACCATGAGACTAGAAGCACTGCCCTAAGTTGCATGAAAAGTCCCACAGGGGTCGATCCTGGGACCTCTTCTGTTCAATCTCTACATGCTGCCGTTAGGTCAGTTAATACGCAGTAATAACCAGTCCCATCATAACTACGAGGACGACACTCAGATCTATGTCTCAGTGACTGCAGGAGAACATGGACCACTGGACTCACTCATGGATGCAAAACAACTTCCTTCAGCTAAACTTATCCAACACTTCACTTATGTTATTGTTTAGCGTCTCCAGAAACCAAATAGAGTAGTCTCTCCAGTCTCTCTTCCTAATACTTTCAAATCAAAATACTGCAGCTCGAGTCCTTACAGAACCAGGAAATATGGTCGCACCAGTCCTGGTCTCAGGTCTCTGCACTATGTGGCTCAGAGAATAGACTATAAAGCAGCTCTGTTTGTTGCAAGCCTCTGCATGGTCTCGAACCAAAGTCTGAGACATGTTAGTGCCATATGAACTTACTCTGACTCTGAGGAGCACAGGGACTGGCCTCCTGCTGGGACTCTGAGGGGCACAGGGACTGGCCTCCTGCTGGGACTCTGAGGGGCACAGGGACTGGCCTCCTGCTGGGACTCTGAGGAGCACAGGGACTGGCCTCCTGCTGGGACTCTGAGGAGCACAGGGACTGGCCTCCTGCTTGGACTCTGAGGAGCACAGGGACTGGCCTCCTGCTGGGACTCTGAGGGGCACAGGGACTGGCCTCCTGCTTGGACTCTGAGGAGCACAGGGACTGGCCTCCTGCTGGGACTCTGAGGGGCACAGGGACTGGCCTCCTGCTTGGACTCTGAGGAGCACAGGGACTGGCCTCCTGCTTGGACTCTGAGGAGCACAGGGACTGGCCTCCTGCTGGGACTCTGAGGAGCACAGGGACTGGCCTCCTGCTGGGACTCTGAGGGGCACAGGGACTGGCCTCCTGCTTGGACTCTGAGGAGCACAGGGACTGGCCTCCTGCTGGGACTCTGAGGAGCACAGGGACTGGCCTCCTGCTTGGACTCTGAGGAGCACAGGGACTGGCTTTTCTGGTTTTATAAATCACTTTGAGTAGCTTATATCTTGCCTAATTAGTTATATCAAAGGTACTTCCACAGACACTATCACAGTCTGAGAAGTTGCTCGAGCAGATCCTTGATTCTTTCAGTCCATTTTAGTACTCAGAGTTCACTGCTGGAGCCGCCTATTGTTGCTGCTGTCAGATGGGTGAATGAGTAGGTGGAGTCGTCGTTGGGCTGAGGATGTGGCTCCGGTTGCAGGAGGAATGTGACATGTTTGATGTGAGGCGTGTCCACCGTATCCATTTAAACCTGTCATGTACAATGTTCCGTTTATCTCATTCTTTATCTCAACAAGAGCAGGAAACATTACGATCCAGGGCTCGGCTCAAGTATGTAGGTCACGCCAATAACATAAAACATTGTAAAACCATAACAGTGTTGGAGATTTCATAAACTCTAACTGAGGTGATCATGACCAAAGCTTTAACCTTTAACAAGAAGCTTTAAATAAGTTATACTCGATTTATTTTCTAATGAGTTCATAAAAATGCTTATTACTACACACATACATAGTAAAAAGCAATAATACATGGCTGTATTAAAATCAGTAATTTAATGTAAAACTTGAGCTCATTGATTCAGCTGTGTATGAATTCAGTAAAAAGTGCTGAGTAGAGACTTTAGCGTGACGCCCGCTCTCCTCCAATCACAGCCTCTACAGCGCTGCTAAACACAGTAGCATGTTAGCATAAGTGGCTATAACTCCTCTGGCTGTAACTGCAGACACAGCAAAACAGCCCAAACCACACAACAGTGAGGAAGAGAAGAGGAACTAAAGCCACAACATGATCAAAGAAGAAACCAAGCCCTGAACAGAGCTAGCTTACATCGTATCCTCTGGAGAGACTGGTCTGAGGGAGAGACCTGCGGGACCGCCTCGGACTATCTACGCTCGGACTATCTACGCTCGGACTATCTACGCTCGGACTATCTACGCTCGGACTATCTACGCTCGGACTATCTGCGCTCGGACTATCTACGCTCGGACTATCTGCGCTCGGACTATCTACGCTCGGACTATCTACGCTCGGACTATCTACGCTCGGACTATCTACGCTCGGACTATCTGCGCTCGGACTATCTACGCTCGGACTATCTACGCTCGGACTATCTACGCTCGGACTATCTGCGCTCGGACTATCTACGCTCGGACTATCTACGCTCGGACTATCTGCGCTCGGACTATCTACGCTCGGACTATCTGCGCTCGGACTATCTACGCTCGGACTATCTACGCTCGGACTATCTACGCTCGGACTATCTGCGCTCGGACTATCTACACTCGGACTATCTACGCTCGGACTATCTACGCTCGGACTATCTGCACTCAGACTATCTACGCTGGGACTATCTACGCTCGGACTATCTACGCTCGGACTATCTAAGCTCGGACTATCTGCGCTCGGACTATCTGCGCTCGGACTATCTATGCTCGGACTATCTAGGCTCGGACTATCTGCGCTCGGACTATCTGCGCTCGGACTATCTACGCTCGGACTATCTACGCTCGGACCATCTACGCTCTGATTACTACACTCGGACTATCTACGCTCGGACTATCTACGCTCGGACTATCTACGCTCGGACTATCTACGCTCGGACTATCTACGCTCGGACTATCTGCGCTCGGACTATCTGCGCTCGGACTATCTGCGCTCGGACTATCTGCGCTCGGACTATCTGCGCTCGGACTATCTACGCTCGGACTATCTACGCTCGGACTATCTACGCTCGGACTATCTACGCTCGAACTATCTACGCTCGGACTATCTACGCTCGGACTATCTACGCTCGAACTATCTACACTCGGACTATCTACGCTCGGACTATCTACGCTCGGACTATCTACGCTCTACGCTCGGACTATCTACGCTTGGACTATCTACGCTCGGACTATCTACGCTCGGACTATCTACGCTCGGACTATCTACGCTCGGACTATCTGCGCTCGGACTATCTACGCTCGGACTATCTACGCTCGGACTATCTACGCTCGGACTATATACGCTCGGACTATCTACGCTCGGACTATCTACGCTCTGACTATCTAAGCTCGGACTATCTAAGCTCGGACTATCTAAGCTCGGACTATCTACGCTCGGACTATCTACGCTCGGACTATCTACGCTCGGACTATCTACGCTCGGACTATCTACGCTCGGACTATCTACGCTCGGACTATCTACGCTCTGACTATCTACGCTCGGACTATCTACACTCGGACTATCTACGCTCTGACTATCTGCGCTCGGACTATCTACGCTCGGACTATCTACGCTCGGACTATCTACGCTCGGACTATCTACGCTCGGACTATCTACGCTCGGACTATCTGCGCTCGGACTATCTACGCTCGGACTATCTACGCTCGGACTATCTACACTCGGACTATCTACGCTCGGACTATCTACGCTCGGACTATCTGCACTCAGACTATCTACGCTCGGACTATCTACGCTGGGACTATCTACGTTTGGACTATCTACGCTCGGACTATCTACGCTCGGACTATCTACGCTCGGACTATCTACGCTCGGACTATCTACGCTCGGACTATCTACGCTCGGACTATCTGCGCTCGGACTATCTACGCTCGGACTATCTACGCTCGGACTATCTACACTCGGACTATCTACGCTCGGACTATCTACGCTCGGACTATCTGCACTCAGACTATCTACGCTGGGACTATCTACGCTGGGACTATCTACGTTTGGACTATCTACACTCGGACTATCTACGCTCGGACTATCTACGTTCGGACTATCTACGCTCGGACTATCTACGCTCGGACTATCTGCGCTCGGACTATCTACGCTCGGACTATCTGCGCTCGGACTATCTACGCTCGGACTATCTACGCTCGGACTATCTACGCTCGGACTATCTACGCTCGGACTATCTACGCTCGGACCATCTACGCTCTGATTACTACACTCGGACTATCTACACTCGGACTATCTACGCTCGGACTATCTACGCTCGGACTATCTACGCTCGGACTATCTACGCTCGGACTATCTACGCTCGGACTATCTACGCTCTGACTATCTACGCTCGGACTATCTACGCTCTGACTATCTGCGCTCGGACTATCTACGCTCGGACTATCTACGCTCGGACTATCTACGCTCGGACTATCTACGCTCGGACTATCTACGCTCGGACTATCTGCGCTCGGACTATCTACGCTCGGACTATCTACGCTCGGACTATCTACACTCGGACTATCTACGCTCGGACTATCTACGCTCGGACTATCTGCACTCAGACTATCTACGCTCGGACTATCTACGCTGGGACTATCTACGTTTGGACTATCTACGCTCGGACTATCTACGCTCGGACTATCTACGCTCGGACTATCTACGCTCGGACTATCTACGCTCGGACTATCTGCGCTCGGACTATCTACGTTCGGACTATCTACGCTCGGACTATCTACACTCGGACTATCTACGCTCGGACTATCTACGCTCGGACTATCTGCACTCAGACTATCTACGCTGGGACTATCTACGCTGGGACTATCTACGTTTGGACTATCTACACTCGGACTATCTACGCTCGGACTATCTACGTTCGGACTATCTACGCTCGGACTATCTACGCTCGGACTATCTGCGCTCGGACTATCTACGCTCGGACTATCTGCGCTCGGACTATCTACGCTCGGACTATCTACGCTCGGACTATCTACGCTCGGACTATCTACGCTCGGACTATCTACGCTCGGACCATCTACGCTCTGATTACTACACTCGGACTATCTACGCTCGGACTATCTACGCTCGGACTATCTACGCTCGGACTATCTACGCTCGGACTATCTGCGCTCGGACTATCTATGCTCGGACTATCTAGGCTCGGACTATCTGCGCTCGGACTATCTACGCTCGGACTATCTGCGCTCGGACTATCTACGCTCGGACTATCTGCGCTCGGACTATCTACGCTCGGACTATCTACGCTCGGACTATCTACGCTCGGACTATCTACGCTCGGACTATCTACGCTCGGACTATCTACGCTCGGACCATCTACGCTCTGATTACTACACTCGGACTATCTACGCTCGGACTATCTACGCTCTGACTATCTACGCTCGGACTATCTACGCTCGGACTATCTACGCTCTGACTATCTACGCTCTGACTATCTACGCTCGGACTATCTACGCTCGGACTATCTAACATGTGTGAGATTTTAGATAACAGTTAGGGGGTACAAATTAAAGAATAATTGAATCAGTATTAATAAAGGTTTTTGTCCAGAAACCTACTTCACGTCATGTACTGTGTGTAAGATTCCAAACCGGTATCTTCATTTACAAAGCTCTACATGCACTAGCACCACCTCCTGCAGCTTAATTTCAGCATATTTACATTTCTTTTATACTGATGTTCATTTATGTGCATTGTCTCGATCAAAAAAAACAAAACAAAAAGTATGTGTAAAATAGAGCCCTCATTCTTTTCCCCGCCCGACCATCTTCAGCTTGAGGGAACTTTATGTCAGCATCGTCGCCTCATGCTGTCGCTATGGGACGGGTTCTCCTGCACTGGTTCTTCATGCACTGGTTCTCCTGCACTGGTTCTCATGCACTGGTTTGTCATGCACTGGTTCTTCATGCACTGGTTCTTCATGCACTGGTTCTCATGCACTGGTTCTCATGCACTGGTTCTCATGCACTGGTTCTCCTGCACTGGTTCTCATGCACTGGTTCTCATGCACTGGTTCTCCTGCACTGGTTCTTTATGCACTGGTTCTTTATGCACTGGTTCTCATGCACTGGTTCTCATGCACTGGTTCTCGTGCACTGGTTCTAATGCACTGGTTCTTCATGCACTGGTTCTTCATGCACTGGTTGTGTTGTGTTACAGTTGCGTGGAATGTTTGGTGTTGAGGGTGCGGTGAAAACCAAGTGCCTTCGTCACCGCTTATGGATTTACATAATTTCATGATAATTACTGTATTATTTTACTGCTTACCTTTTACAGGTACAGAACTTTATAATAAGGAAAAAATAAATCAAATATCAACAAATATATCTGTTGTTGACTCTAGCAGTTTGAGAACCTGTATGACAAATTATACCTAATGTTTAAATGAGGATGTCTTCACTTTTCTCTTCAATAATTATACATTTTTCTTCATACTTTCTGTAGAAAGAGTTTGTTTGAGCCTTTCCACAGATGCAGCGTGTCTCTTGCTCACTGACTGGACCTCCCCCTGCGGGAGGAGGGAGGTCTTTGATATGTGGAGGCAGGGGCTGGATCCTGGAGATACACGCAGTGGTAAACTCTCTGTGGGAGTGAGTGGTTCTCACACGTCCAGGTGAACCATAGTGAGCCATAGTGGACCATAGTGAGTCATAGTGGACCATAGTGACCCCATGGAGCGTGTTTATGCTGCCCCGAGAGCCGCGCGTCAGAGCCAGTGGTTGCGGAGCGCGTTGGCGCAGTTCCACGGCCCTGACCCCGCGGTACAGAACGAGATCGTGGTCCTCGCTACAGGCATCGATCAGTATCTGCAGGAAGTCTTCCATCATCTGTCCTCTGCACAGGAGGACACCGTGAGCGCGGAGGACTTCACAGGTCTGTGTGCAGTCCTGGGGCTGAGTCAGGGGCCTCTGGAGGGGCCCCGGACAGAGCAGAGTGAGGGGCCAGAGCAGGAGGATGAGGACGTGTGCGCGCAGTTGCCACCACAGCTGTCCTTCAAAGACTTCCACGCGCGTCTCTGTGGCTTCTTTCGCGTCCGCAGTGCGCGCACACGGGGCGGGTGCTCGTGGCGGCTCCCTGTGTCAGAGGAGACGGAGCTGGTGCAGAGGAACATCCGTCTGAGATGGCCGCGGCTAAGGAGGAAAAAGTGTGTGAGTTTTGACCTGATTGAAGATCAGTGTGGACGTGCCCGAGGCGCACCGAGAGGCACGTGCACAGAAGAGGCAGGTAGGCCTCCGTACTTTTATAAACAGCATCTTCCAAGAGTGATTTATAACCAGCTGTATTTGTGTTGTCAATGCCACACGAGCACACAGGTCACATGTGTTAGACCAAGCAAATGAACCCATAATATAACATTGTTAAAGTCTAAGTTTACCCAGTCTGCCTCAGGGCAGCCGTGGCTACAACAGCACTGTGGTGACGTCACTTGTGTTTTGTACCAATGAAAGTGAGGCTTCATTAAAGGCACTTTATCATGGCCTGGTTACTATGATGGCGGCTGCGGCTGTAAAGTGCCAAACTGTTGTTGTGTCCTGAGGCAAGACACTTCATCCGCCACAAGTCTGGTTTGTGTGTAAATAATCAGTGGTGAGGGGTCAATGACACAGATTGGTTGCCTCGCTTCTGTCAATCTGCCCCAGGGCAGCTGCGGCTACAGCAGGAGTTTACCACTTCCTAATGAATAATGCCTTTGGGTATAGCACACTATACGCACTATGCATTATTATTATTATTATTATTATTTATATTATTATTTGTGTGATCTCAGTCGTACAGGGATTAGTCAAAACAAAGGAAGGTTTCTCACTCTCATCTGGGTGCAAACCTGCTAACTAAAGTACAGATGATGGGTGAGAAACCTTCCTTTTTGTTCTTAATATTATTAATATTATTATTATTATTATTACTACTGTGGCTGTAGTTTGATCTGAACAACAGTCTGTTGATGCGTCATCAGTGAGTGTGTAAATGTCCGTGCAGCAGCAGAGGAGGAGGTGGTCGCTCTGAGGGAGCTGGTGGAGGACCTGCGCTCAGCTCTGCAGAGCAGTGACGCTCGCTGCTTAGCTCTGGAGGTCGCTCTGAGGAAGGAGCGGAGCCGGCGCCTGACCTCTCCCTCCTCCATCAGCACCATCAGCACCAGGACGTCCTCGCCCTCCTCCATCAGCTTCAGAGAAGGCAAACTGGTGCCCACCCACAGGATCAGAGGAAGCTCTGCTGTGAGCGCCCCCTGGAGGCGAGAGGCCAGAGACACACTGCTGCGGGAACTGAAGCTGATCCGATCAGCGCGGGACGGACAGCTGCGAGAAGCCATGAAGTTTACGGAGCGCCTGGAGGAGGAGCTGCGCTGGGCGTTTGAGGAGGTGCGCAAGCTGCGGCCCCTGGAGTCAGCGCTCCGGAAAGAGAACGCTCACATCAGGTGAGAAACCCTCTGAGAAACACCTGTGTGTGAAGCTCAGACTGTGGTTCTAACTGTTCCTGTGTGGAGGCGGCGAGCAGAGGAGGCCCGCCAGGCTCTGAGCGCAGGACTGGACCGAGTGCGTCTCCTGCAGGAGCAGGCGCACACTGTCCCCACGCTGCAGCAGCGCATCAGACACCTGGAGACAGAGCTGCAGCAGCACAGGTACCACCATGCACATTGTGTTGTACTGTGTTCTATTGTATTGTATTATATTGTGTTGCTGCTAAAGCCAGTCTCTAGCATGTACCAAGGCCTTATGCTAACACCAGTACCTATAGGTCTTATGCTAACACCAGTACCTATAGGTCTTATGCTAACACCAGTACCTATAGGTCTTATGCCACCAGTACCTATAGTCCTTATGCTAACACCAGTACCTATAGTCCTTATGCTAACACCAGTACCTATAGTCCTTATGCTAACACCAGTACCTATAGTCCTTATGCCACCAGTACCTATAGGCCTTATGCCACCAGTACCTATAGTCCTTATGCTAACACCAGTACCTATAGTCCTTATGCTAACACCAGTACCTATAGGCCTTATGCCACCAGTACCTATAGGCCTTATGCCACCAGTACCTATAGGCCTTATGCTAACACCATTACCTATAGTCCTTATGCTAACACCAGTACCTATAGGCCTTATGCTAACACCAGTACCTATAGGCCTTATGCCACCAGTACCTATAGTCCTTATGCTAACACCAGTACCTATAGGCCTTATGCTAACACCAGTACCTATAGGCCTTATGCCACCAGTACCTATAGGCCTTATGCCACCAGTACCTATAGGCCTTATGCCACCAGTACCTATAGTCCTTATGCTAACACCAGTACCTATAGTCCTTATGCTAACACCAGTACCTTTAGTTCTTGTCACCATATGCACCAACAGTAATTATAATAATAATTAAAGGCGCAAGCGCCGTCAAACGGCCCTCGCCGCTCCCCGCACCGTGCGCTCCACCCCGCGCCACGCCGCCCTGCACCATGCCGCCCTGCACCACGCCGCCCTGCGCCACGCCGCCCTGCGCCACGCCGCCCTGCGCCACGCCGCCCTGCGCCACGCCGCCCTGCGCCACGCCGCCCTGCGCCACGCCGCCCTGCGCCACGCCGCCCTGCGCCACGCCGCCCTGCGCCACGCCGCCCTGCACCACGCCGCCCCGCACCACGCAGCACCACGCCAGAGGTGGCGCCGTCGTGTGATGATTTGTTCCCGTAGCCATAGAAGAATGTTAGTCAAATTGTATTGAATATGATCAGTAGAGCTGGTTTGGCTCCCCATGTAAACTTTTCCTCAGTCTTTAGGGGGCGCTAATGGGCCAATTTCAAATATTTCACTTTCACCTGACCTAAACCCTAGAGTTGAACATTGGATTCAAGTTATGTCTGAATCAGACTTTGTTTGTGCAAACGGGAACAAATTTAATGTTGTCAAAAACGGCCAAAAAAGGTCACATTTTGCCGCTCCGCTGCTCAAACAACGTTTCACTGATCAAAAATCCCTGAGATCATTTCGAAGGTACATGTGTTGAGATGATGTGGAGCGATTTTGAGGCGAATCGGTGAAACGGCCGAGGAGGAGTCGCTTTCCAACCGACATGTATGAAAACTTTTGCTGTTCATTTTTCCATTTTGCAGTTACATTTATGGGCTTCCTGTTTGTCAGGGGGCGGGGCCATTATAATATTTTATTCTTGTCTTGACTTGAGGAACATGTGTACCAAATTTCATGGCTCTACAACAAACTTGATCTCCAAAACTCCCATAGGGGTATTATTTTGGCTGTTGTAGGTGGCGCTGTTCTGTCATTTTTTGAGTCACATAAAAATAAACACCAAAATATCAAATTTTTCACCAGGTCTTTTTTCATGCATGTTCAGGGGGTCAAATTAAGGCTCAAAGTGCAGAAGAAATAAGAAAGAAAGAAATAAGGAATTTTTTTTCGATGTCTCAAGCAAAAACAATATAGGTTTCAATGGCACGTGATACATCATTTTAAAGCGTTTGAGTTTACGCACGCAACCGTCACGTCGGGGGGAGTGACGGGCGCTGACCCGTCAGTCACGCACTGGCACCATTTGCATTCACCATTGTGAAAGCAATAATAATAAAAATGCATCAGTTTTATATAGCACTTTTTTAACACTCAAAGACGCTTCAAATCATTATTCTTTCACTGCATACACGGTGGTGATAAACTACTACTGTAGCCACAGCTGCCCTGGGGCACATTCTAATGTGGGGGAAGTGTCTTGCCTAAGGACACAGACACAGTTTGGCACTTTACAGCCGCAGCCGCCCCACTGTGGCTGGTGTTCTCAGTGGTTAAGTGTCTTGCCCAAGGACACAACGACAGCAGACAGTGGGAGTCGGTGGACAAAGTCTTGTGGTGTCTTGTGGTGTATGACCCCCCGGGGCCGAGGTACGATCATAAGCGTTACACAAATAACATTCTTCTCGGACCGAGTGCCGCAGTCGGGGTCGAAGGCGTCAAAAATAAACAAATCAATGAACCGTTCAAAGCTTGTTCTGTCTCTGTGTAGTTTTTCAGATTGAAACAGAATCAAACCAAAGTGACGTTTCCTTCTGCGCTCAGATCTCGCTGCAGCTGCGTCACCACCTCGGCTCTGGACTGGACCGACGGCCTGGACCCGGACAGCACCACAGCAACAGGTGTGTGGCCTCCGTCATCCACAAAGGACCAGACGGCTTTGAAATCATGCTCTTTCAGCTCAGACTAAAGCTCAGACTAAAGCTCAGACTAAAGCTCGGGTCTGTGGCTCTCATGGAAACTGGGAGTGGTCCGTGTGAAAGCTGAAAGCCTCCAAAAAGACACGACAAAACCACAACACGGCCACGCTCATAACTGTCAATATCAGATTTGTTTGTATGGCACATTTACATCGACAACAGCAGCTGTCGGAAAAAAGCAAAAGAAAACAGCATGAAATACACACATATAACACACACACAACATATAACACACAACATATAACACACACATATAACACACAACATATAACACACACATATAACACACACATATAACACACACATATAACACACGGAAAACAGTAGAACTCGGTTGGTGTTAAAAGTCGAGGCACAAATGTGTTTTTAGACTAAATTTAAGAACGAAACTATGCCAGAGTCTGGGAGCAGCAACGGAAAAGGCCTGGTCTCCTCCAGTTTGGAGACGGAATCAGAGAGAGACACGAGAAACACCAGGGAGAGACCAGAGAGAGAGAGAGAGACACGAGAAACACCAGGGAGAGACCAGAGAGAGAGAGAGACTAGAGAAACACCAGGGAGAGACCAGAGAGAGAGAGAGAGACACGAGAAACACCAGGGAGAGACCAGAGAGAGAGAGAGAGACACGAGAAACACCAGGGAGAGACCAGAGAGAGAGAGAGAGACTAGAGAAACACCAGGGAGAGACCAGAGAGAGAGAGAGACACGAGAGAGACCAGGGAGAGACCAGAGAGAGAGAGAGACTAGAGAAACACCAGGGAGAGACCAGAGAGAGAGAGAGAGACACGAGAAACACCAGGGAGAGACCAGAGAGAGAGAGAGAGACACGAGAAACACCAGGGAGAGACCAGAGAGAGAGAGAGACTAGAGAAACACCAGGGAGAGACCAGAGAGAGAGAGAGACACGAGAGAGACCAGGGAGAGACCAGAGAGAGAGAGAGACTAGAGAAACACCAGGGAGAGACCAGAGAGAGAGAGAGACACGAGAGAGACCAGGGAGAGACCAGAGAGAGAGAGAGACTAGAGAAACACCAGGGAGAGACCAGAGAGAGAGAGAGACACGAGAGAGACCAGGGAGAGACCAGAGAGAGAGAGAGACTAGAGAAACACCAGGGAGAGACCAGAGAGAGAGAGAGACACGAGAGAGACCAGGGAGAGACCAGAGAGAGAGAGAGACTAGAGAAACACCAGGGAGAGACCAGAGAGAGAGAGAGACTAGAGAAACACCAGGGAGAGACCAGAGAGAGAGAGACACGAGAGAGACCAGGGAGAGACCAGAGAGAGAGAGAGACTAGAGAAACACCAGGGAGAGACCAGAGAGAGAGAGAGACACGAGAGAGACCAGGGAGAGACCAGAGAGAGAGAGAGACTAGAGAAACACCAGGGAGAGACCAGAGAGAGAGAGAGACACGAGAGAGACCAGGGAGAGACCAGAGAGAGAGAGAGACTAGAGAAACACCAGGGAGAGACCAGAGAGAGAGAGAGACACGAGAGAGACCAGGGAGAGACCAGAGAGAGAGAGAGACTAGAGAAACACCAGGGAGAGACCAGAGAGAGAGAGAGACACGAGAGAGACCAGGGAGAGACCAGAGAGAGAGAGAGACTAGAGAAACACCAGGGAGAGACCAGAGAGAGAGAGAGACACGAGAGAGACCAGGGAGAGACCAGAGAGAGAGAGAGACTAGAGAAACACCAGGGAGAGACCAGAGAGAGAGAGAGACACGAGAGAGACCAGGGAGAGACCAGAGAGAGAGAGAGACTAGAGAAACACCAGGGAGAGACCAGAGAGAGAGAGAGACACGAGAGAGACCAGGGAGAGACCAGAGAGAGAGAGAGACTAGAGAAACACCAGGGAGAGACCAGAGAGAGAGAGAGACACGAGAGAGACCAGGGAGAGACCAGAGAGAGAGAGAGACTAGAGAAACACCAGGGAGAGACCAGAGAGAGAGAGAGACACGAGAGAGACCAGGGAGAGACCAGAGAGAGAGAGATACTAGAGAAACACCAGGGAGAGACCAGAGAGAGAGAGAGACACGAGAGAGACCAGGGAGAGACCAGAGAGAGAGAGAGACTAGAGAAACACCAGGGAGAGACCAGAGAGAGAGAGAGACACGAGAGAGACCAGGGAGAGACCAGAGAGAGAGAGAGACTAGAGAAACACCAGGGAGAGACCAGAGAGAGAGAGAGACACGAGAGAGACCAGGGAGAGACCAGAGAGAGAGAGAGACTAGAGAAACACCAGGGAGAGACCAGAGAGAGAGAGAGACTAGAGAAACACCAGGGAGAGACCAGAGAGAGAGAGACACGAGAGAGACCAGGGAGAGACCAGAGAGAGAGAGAGACTAGAGAAACACCAGGGAGAGACCAGAGAGAGAGAGACACGAGAGAGACCAGAGAGAGAGAGAGACTAGAGAAACACCAGGGAGAGACCAGAGAGAGAGAGACACGAGAGAGACCAGGGAGAGACCAGAGAGAGAGAGACACGAGAAACACCAGGGAGAGACCAGAGAGAGAGAGACTAGAGAAACACCAGGGAGAGACCAGAGAGAGAGAGACACGAGAAACACCAGGGAGAGACCAGAGAGAGAGAGACTAGAGAAACACCAGGGAGAGACCAGAGATAGAGAGAGACTAGAGAAACACCAGGGAGAGACCAGAGAGAGAGAGAGACACGAGAGAGACCAGGGAGAGACCAGAGAGAGACAGAGAGAGACTAGAGAAACACCAGGGAGAGACCAGAGAGAGAGAGACACGAGAGAGACCAGGGAGAGACCAGAGAGAGAGAGACACGAGAAACACCAGGGAGAGACCAGAGAGAGAGAGACTAGAGAAACACCAGGGAGAGACCAGAGAGAGAGAGACACGAGAAACACCAGGGAGAGACCAGAGAGAGAGAGACTAGAGAAACACCAGGGAGAGACCAGAGAAAGAGAGAGACTAGAGAAACACCAGGGAGAGACCAGAGAGAGAGAGACACGAGAAACACCAGGGAGAGACCAGAGAGAGAGAGAGACTAGAGAAACACCAGGGAGAGACCAGAGAGAGAGAGAGAGACTAGAGAAACACCAGGGAGAGACCAGAGAGAGAGAGAGACTAGAGAAACACCAGGGAGAGACCAGAGAGAGAGAGACACGAGAAACACCAGGGAGAGACCAGAGAGAGAGAGAGACTAGAGAAACACCAGGGAGAGACCAGAGAGAGAGAGAGACTAGAGAAACACCAGGGAGAGACCAGAGAGAGAGAGAGACTAGAGAAACACCAGGGAGAGACCAGAGAGAGAGAGACACGAGAAACACCAGGGAGAGACCAGAGAGAGAGAGAGACTAGAGAAACACCAGGGAGAGACCAGAGAGAGAGAGACACGAGAGAGACCAGGGAGAGACCAGAGAGAGAGAGACACGAGAAACACCAGGGAGAGACCAGAGAGAGAGAGACTAGAGAAACACCAGGGAGAGACCAGAGAGAGAGAGACACGAGAAACACCAGGGAGAGACCAGAGAGAGAGAGACTAGAGAAACACCAGGGAGAGACCAGAGAAAGAGAGAGAGACTAGAGAAACACCAGGGAGAGACCAGAGAGAGAGAGACTAGAGAAACACCAGGGAGAGACCAGAGAGAGAGAGAGACTAGAGAAACACCAGGGAGAGACCAGAGAGAGAGAGAGACTAGAGAAACACCAGGGAGAGACCAGAGAGAGAGAGACACGAGAAACACCAGGGAGAGACCAGAGAGAGAGAGACACGAGAAACACCAGGGAGAGACCAGAGAGAGAGAGACACGAGAAACACCAGGGAGAGACCAGAGAGAGAGAGAGACACGAGAAACACCAGGGAGAGACCAGAGAGAGAGAGAGACTAGAGAAACACCAGGGAGAGACCAGAGAGAGAGAGACTAGAGAAACACCAGGGAGAGACCAGAGAGAGAGAGACACGAGAAACACCAGGGAGAGACCAGAAAGAGAGAGACACGAGAAACACCAGGGAGAGACCAGAGAGAGAGAGACTAGAGAAACACCAGGGAGAGACCAGAGAGAGAGAGACACGAGAAACACCAGGGAGAGACCAGAGAGAGAGAGACTAGAGAAACACCAGGGAGAGACCAGAGACAGAGAGACTAGAGAAACACCAGGGAGAGACCAGAGAGAGAGAGACACGAGAAACACCAGGGAGAGACCAGAGAAAGAGAGAGAGACTAGAGAAACACCAGGGAGAGACCAGAGAAAGACAGAGAGACTAGAGAAACACCAGGGAGAGACCAGAGAAAGAGAGAGAGACTAGAGAAACACCAGGGAGAGACCAGAGAGAGAGAGACACGAGAAACACCAGGGAGAGACCAGAGAGAGAGAGACTAGAGAAACACCAGGGAGAGACCAGAGAAAGAGAGAGAGACTAGAGAAACACCAGGGAGAGACCAGAGAGAGAGAGACTAGAGAAACACCAGGGAGAGACCAGAGAGAGAGAGACTAGAGAAACACCAGGGAGAGACCAGAGAGAGAGAGACACGAGAAACACCAGGGAGAGACCAGAGAGAGAGAGACTAGAGAAACACCAGGGAGAGACCAGAGAGAGAGAGACACGAGAAACACCATGGAGAGACCAGAGAGAGAGAGACACGAGAAACACCAGGGAGAGACCAGAGAGAGAGAGACACGAGAAACACCAGGGAGAGACCAGAGAGAGAGAGACACGAGAAACACCAGGGAGAGACCAGAGAGAGAGAGACACGAGAAACACCAGGGAGAGACCAGAGAGAGAGAGACTAGAGAAACACCAGGGAGAGACCAGAGAGAGAGAGACTAGAGAAACACCATGGAGAGACCAGAGAGAGAGAGACACGAGAAACACCAGGGAGAGACCAGAGAGAGAGAGACACGAGAAACACCAGGGAGAGACCAGAGAGAGAGAGACACGAGAAACACCAGGGAGAGACCAGAGAGAGAGAGACACGAGAAACACCAGGGAGAGACCAGAGAGAGAGAGACTAGAGAAACACCAGGGAGAGACCAGAGACAGAGAGACTAGAGAAACACCAGGGAGAGACCAGAGAGAGAGAGACACGGAGAAACACCAGGGAGAGACCAGAGAGAGAGAGACTAGAGAAACACCAGGGAGAGACCAGAGACAGAGAGACTAGAGAAACACCAGGGAGAGACCAGAGAGAGAGAGACACGAGAAACACCAGGGAGAGACCAGAGAAAGAGAGAGAGACTAGAGAAACACCAGGGAGAGACCAGAGAAAGACAGAGAGACTAGAGAAACACCAGGGAGAGACCAGAGAAAGAGAGACTAGAGAAACACCAGGGAGAGACCAGAGAGAGAGAGACTAGAGAAACACCAGGGAGAGACCAGAGAGAGAGAGACTAGAGAAACACCAGGGAGAGACCAGAGAGAGAGAGACACGAGAAACACCAGGGAGAGACCAGAGAGAGAGAGAGACACGAGAAACACCAGGGAGAGACCAGAGAGAGAGAGACACGAGAAACACCAGGGAGAGACCAGAGAGAGAGAGACTAGAGAAACACCAGGGAGAGACCAGAGAGAGAGAGACTAGAGAAACACCAGGGAGAGACCAGAGAGAGAGAGAGAGACTAGAGAAACACCAGGGAGAGACCAGAGAGAGAGAGACTAGAGAAACACCAGGGAGAGACCAGAGACAGAGAGACACGAGAAACACCAGGGAGAGACCAGAGAGAGAGAGACACGAGAAACACCAGGGAGAGACCAGAGAGAGAGAGACTAGAGAAACACCAGGGAGAGACCAGAGAGAGAGAGACACGAGAAACACCAGGGAGAGACCAGAGAGAGAGAGACTAGAGAAACACCAGGGAGAGACCAGAGAGAGAGAGACTAGAGAAACACGAGAGAGAGAGACATGAGAAACACCAGGGAGAGACCAGAGAGAGAGAGACTAGAGAAACACCAGGGAGAGACCAGAGAGAGAGAGACTAGAGAAACACCAGGGAGAGACCAGAGAGAGAGAGACACGAGAAACACCAGGGAGAGACCAGAGAGAGAGAGACACGAGAAACACCAGGGAGACACCAGAGAAAGAGAGACTAGAGAAACACCAGGGAGAGACCAGAGAAAGAGAGAGAGACTAGAGAAACACCAGGGAGAGACCAGAGAGAGAGAGACTAGAGAAACACCAGGGAGAGACCAGAGAGAGAGAGAGAGACTAGAGAAACACCAGGGAGAGACCAGAGAGAGAGAGAGACTAGAGAAACACCAGGGAGAGACCAGAGAGAGAGAGACACGAGAAACACCAGGGAGAGACCAGAGAGAGAGAGAGACTAGAGAAACACCAGGGAGAGACCAGAGAGAGAGAGACACGAGAGAGACCAGGGAGAGACCAGAGAGAGAGAGACACGAGAAACACCAGGGAGAGACCAGAGAGAGAGAGACACGAGAAACACCAGGGAGAGACCAGAGAGAGAGAGACTAGAGAAACACCAGGGAGAGACCAGAGAAAGAGAGAGAGACT